>OMLP01016277.1:9757-29697 GCA_900302685.1 Spondyliosoma cantharus
TTATTAGCGGGGAATGTTTGCTCTCCAGGTCACCCATAGATAGAGCACTTCTCCCTACATGAAGTGGGAGACCCCGAGGATACATAATGACTTTCCCACCTGTATTGTTCATTAGGACATTTTCTGGATCATTTATAGAGAGCTGGAACACAAGGTAGGAACACAGAGGCACAGAGCAAATGCTATAACTCCATCTCACACAGAATGCTCCTGGGCCTTTATAATGGCAGCTCCATTCTATTTACTTTACAAATAACTCCAATTAGTGCAATTACAGAGTTTAATGTCCTTAATCGGCACAGTAATATTGATAGGCACCGCAATGCTGATACAGATGTGAGGGCTGCACTCAGGCTGCTTATGCCCCAAGGTCCAACACATAATGGTTCAGTTAAAGGTGCATTAAATCTGTCTTTTCCTCAGCTTCTGTTGGACTGCTCACTGTGTTTAGGTCTCCAGCAAAATCAACATATAAACTGAAACAAATGCAAAATATTAAGGAGCACTTCAGCTATTGTATAAGTCAAACTGTGCTGTGCTTTGGCTATTTACATTTTGACATGCTTGACTGTAATACTGGCTGTTGCAATGTGGTTTATAGCCACTCTGCTGTTACAGCCCGATAGATGACAAGCGTAGTCAGTCATCCACCGCTATAGTCCGGACTGAAATATATCAACCACTATTGGATGGAAATAACATTTCCAAGAGCTTTCAAACCTATTAGCTTTTGCCACAAAACATATAAATCATAAAGGTGTAATTTGAAAGAAATGGCCACAGTTTAATTAGTTATATGTAAGCTGTCGAGACTTTATTACATTATAATTGCATTTACTTCATTATGCATATATATGTACATTACATAGTTCTTAAAAGTCAGTCTGTGTACACACAATTTCTAGGTAATTTACAAGACTTAAAAGTGTACTTTGGATAGTGTTTCATCGTGCTCAGTATGTATTTTTTGCATTAAACGGTTCTGGGATGGTTCTTTCAATTCAGTGAGTGGCTGCTCTGTCACCATGTGCTAACGACCAAATGCTAAATGTGCTAAATGCTCACTCCTAATAAGTTTTACTACTCATTTCGTCTCGACTTGATGGCAAAGCAAACAAACACCTGCACAGTTGTTATCTGGCCTGTTTGGTTTGTGATCACTGACTGACAGGTGAGTAGAACGTGCAGTGTGACAGCCTCTGCTTACCTGTCAAACTAACATAAAGGCCTGCTGGCAGCTGGATGATGTTTCAGTTCTGACAATACATCCACAGTAACTCTGATGTGGAGGAGATTTGCTACTTTTCAGACTGATACTAAAGAAATTCACTACCAGCTTTAATGGATTATAATCCACGTTTAGTCTAGTCTAAGGTTAGTATTACCCACATTGGTCTATTTATTATTTTACTGTCTTTAGAGGTGGTCTTAAAGGTTAGGAGAAATCGTGTCTTAATCCGATCACATATACTTTGGTAAGCCCACATGAAGCCAAACAGAAACCTCTGGACATCATAGTACCACACTCAAGACAACAACAAGTGGGAAAAACATCAAATTGCCATTGTCAAAGAACAAAAACTACCAACACCACGGCCGGGATTGTTTTCACTGTGTGTGTGTGTGTGTGTGTGTGTGTGTGTGTGTGTGTGTGTGTGTGTGTGTGTGTGTGTGTGTGTGTGTGTGTGTTCCAGAGTTTGAAGGTGGGTCTGGTCCGACCAATGAGTACTGAGTACCGATGTAACCAGAGATGGGATCACACAAGCTGTGACGTCCTCTAACATGTAACATGAGTACGCAGAAGTCATTACTACATTATTACATTAGTACTCAGTAATCATAGGCGGAACTGAAGCCATCTTCTAACCAGACCTTTATTTTGATCTCAACTACACACCTGTAATGGTCCCTCTCTCTCTCTCTCTCTCTCTCTCTCTCTCTCTCTCTCTCTCTCTCTCTCTCTCTCTCTCTCTATACTCACCTCTGGTTATTTGTCACATGGGGTACACTGGTTAATGATGGGTTGCGCTGCACCGAGCGGGGATCCCCGTCAGCTTGTGCTCTGGTGAATGAAAGGTGAGCAGGAGCTGGTCTCTGCGAGGAGAAAGCCCATAAATCATCTGGAAGAGTTTAGTGTAAAGTAGCGGGAGAGGCGGGGGCCCAAGGAGTGCTTGTCTTCAGCCTACCGCTTGGCCAGAGGGATTTGTTTTCTTTAACCAGTCACGAGAAGAGAGGCTGGGCCTGCTCCTTCCCTTTCCCTTCTGTTGCTGTCAAACACTCACACATGTTCTCTCACATATAGTCTCTCTGTAAGATGGTGTATTCTCATTAACATAAACACTCTCTGGCTATTGTTTATGCATCACCTCAGCTAACTGTCTTGTAACTGAGGAAGAATGTTGTATGCTTACAAGGCCTAAACCAGAATTGAACAATCACAGGGTTGTGTTGTGGTTTAGGTTACACAGGGTTAAGGTTGAGGGCAGCACTTGAGGTTAGGCTCTGACAATCCCACCAAAGAATTAGTCTGAACGGAAGTTCTCTTTGAGAGTTCTCAGCAGTAAGTTCTTTGTAAAGTACTTCAGCATGTTAAAAGCTTTTTAATGTGCACCCACCTGTAGGTAGGCTATAGATCTATAGACACCTTTATTTATAGTAATGATACAGAGATTACCAGAGGATGAATCTAAACATTTTGGGTGATCCTCCTGCTACCACAAGCCTGAAGTTTGTTTCTTTTATATGTATTATCATTTTGGCCTTAGTTGCTTTACTGTATATGACAGGAAAGCTTGAGAGTGATAGGAAAAGGGATGAGAAAGCAAAGGGACAACGTGCAGCAAAGGGCCACAGGTCAGACCCTAACCCTGGACCAGCAACATGTGTACATGGGCCACCGGGGAGCCCCAAGGTCAAAGTGTTTATGTTTCAATATTTTGCCATGCCATTTGGTTCAGACATTCGTGTCCTCCTCAGAATAAGTTGTAATAACTTTGGTGATCCCTTCACGTCTCACCTGCCATCATCTTGTCCATCCACCCATCATCTGTTACCACTTATCCTTAGCCGATCCCAGCTGACATCGGGCGACCAGCGGGGTACACACTGAACAAGTCACCAGTTCACACCAATTAACCTCACTTTCATGTCTTTGGACTGTGGGTGGAAGCCGTAGTACCAGGAGAAAACCCATGCAGGCAACCGCACTTACCACTGGGCCACCATGTTGTCAATATTCATGACCAAAACTAATGAAATCTCATCAGCCACATCCTTATGAGGATGCTGAATATATTACTTGCTAAACATTGTTGTACCCAATTGGTAGTGCAGGTTTGGTTATAATCAATTAATGATTACTAATAGTAATCATTAAAAATAATCATACAAATTATTAATTAAAAAAATGTATTATATAAAATTAGGCACCACCTCACGGAATCAGGGACTAGAATCCAAACGGGAAAACAGTCTCAAAAAGGTTCCTGACTGAAAACTTGTGTGAACGTTCCCAAGTCTGAAAATCTGTAAACGTTTGATGGTAAGAAACTTTGTATTGATTCACTTTCACATAGTGTACACAGTTTTTTTGTGCATTTTGTGTCTGTATGATTTGGCATTAACCATGTAGAGTGATTTTTAAGGAATGCATTGGTGCAGCTGGGACAAAGTTACTTTGTAATACAGCGCATCATCTTTGTGACATGTTGTTTCCACATTATGATCATCACCACACTAAAGTCAGAAGAAAAACTTCCAACTTGGGAAATGGTACCATGAGAGGAGTATGTGAATGTGAATTTCTCCAGCTCTGACAAGGAGCAAAAAACAAAGTGTAAGGATACTGTGTGCTGCACAGTTTTACAGTGAAAGCTACAGGGGCGCAGAGCTGTCAGTGACAGTACACAGGCCCTGTGTCCATATCGTATTTCTGTAAACAAAGCAGAGGCGACAAATCAGGATACGGTCATAAGAATAATTCCTGTAAGTTGTAACCTATTTGAAAGATGTGAACAAACATTGTCCTGTTGAATGAAAACACTCAGGTCATTTTTCATTCTGTAAAGGAAATGAAAAACAACTTTTTCTGTTGTTTAGTTAAGGACTTGTGAGCACAAGTATGATGGGTCAAGAAAAATGAGATGTAATGATAAGAGAGCCAACAGTTTATCCACATTATCTAAACCACTTTATTCTGAGGTCATCACAACTCATATGGTGCTAGTAATCCTCCATTGTAAAGAAAGCATCGTGTGCACACAGCTAGCTACGATAAGTGCAGTAGGTCAAAGTTCAAGCAGGAAGTGGGTCTGGAAACTGTGATGAATGTTTACAACAGACAGTTTAGGTATTAACTCTACTGTTCAGCTTTTTTTCAAATAACTTTGACTGACCATAGTTTGTTTCCAACCTGTCTGATTAAGTGATCCCTGACTATAACAAACATCTGATTAAGGTCTAAGTCTTTGTTGTGCTTTTAGTGGTTAATTACAGATTAATTATGGATAAAGTCTTTTTTCTAGTGCAGCATGAAATGTTACCATCCTTCAGTATAGCCTCGTTCTTAAAGCAGTGCTGTGGTGTTTATGTCTGACTCACTGTGACGGAGCTCAGTCTTGGTCCCACAACTGAGCAGAAACACAGAGCAGAGAGAGATCATGGCCTTGGTATTCAGTCCCTCAGAGGTGGACCCTGTCAGCGTGTGCAGCACCTGAGGGACTGGATCCACCTTACTGATTGGAGTGAGACCTTTAGAAGTTACCAGTTGTTAATATCACAGCAAATTGTGTCGACATCCGTGTCCCCCCTCCCCCTCCCCTGCCCGCTCTCCCTGCTCTTAAAGCAAGTTGTCTGCAGAACATCACTGACTTGGCAGTTGTCACCGTCTGCTCAGGCGCCCATACATCATTGAGGCTGTGTGAAAAATTAGATCCTTTTCTTTCTCTGAATGCTCCACATCTCTGTGGACTCCGACTGTTAACATCCTGCTCGTCTCACGTTCACATCTACAGTTCGTTTAGCTTAGAAGCTTAGAAGAGGTCAATAGCAGGAACAATACTGCAATGTTTCTGCAAACTAAATGTCCAAGCAGTGTGTTAGAAATGGCTTAAAGGCATTTTTTTTAACCACATAACAACTTTCTGTCAGATCCACATTAAGTTTCTTAGTTCATAACACTGCTAGATGTGGGACAGAAGATAAATGTACCCTCACTCAGGGTTGCAAAACTATGATGCTGTGGCTCCCTCTCCTGCAATAACTGGGAATGGCTACTTCGTTGTAGTAGGTATGAATCAAAAATGGGACCCTTGTCATTTATTTTTTTATGAAAAGGAACTTGCAGATGAAAGTGATAACTCTCAAAACACAATACATACTAGATCAATATCTCACCCCCTCCACCTGCCTGTACAGTGTCCTGTGGATTGTGTATCAATTGATATTTAATCTAAATTTGAATGATCATAATCCAGCCTGTTTCTCATGAGCCTCATGTGCAGCATACAGACACTGCTTAAATGTTTTGTTTAATTATTGAAGTGATGCATTTTCAAATCAAAATTCACTATTGCATGAGGCTTGAACCCTATTGAGTTTCTGATGGCTTATCATTAGGACCCAAGCACCAAAACAGTGTGAGGGGTGGTGAATATCAGGGATTCACCATTAAACAAGAAGTTGCTCTAACTCGACTGTTCTGATCAAATATAACTTTCGATGTGGATCCGGCTAAAGGATCAGATCTGAGGACATTTTGTCACTTTTGTCAGCATTTTGATGAAGGTTCTCAGTCGTCCAGGTCATGGTGATGCTGGACAACTGGCAACCGGATGTGTTTTACTGTCTTGAAGACATTTCACCTCTCATGGAAGAGGATCCTTCAGTTCTAACTTAGTTAGATGGATGAGAGGTGAAAATGTCTTCAAGAAACTGACACACGTCCAGTTGCCTATGGTTACCATTGTGGGAGGGATGCCCTTCAACTGGTATGGGAGTATGAAAGAACATCCAGAAAGGAGGCTGATTACAGGAACCACCAGTGATTCAACTTGAGATGCAGGCGAAGCAGGATCATTCCTGTAAGAGTTTACTCCTGGGTTCCAGCATGAAAGGACACAGGGCCACCAGGATCCTTCAGAGGGCTCAGAACCAGCAACCCGGTGACCAGTTGTTCAACAGATTCATTTCACCATCGATGCACTCATTGCTAAGACTGACCTGACAATCTAGGAACTATCAATGCTACCATGCAATGTCCTGGAAAATGTCTCCAAGTTCGTTGAGAAGGCAAAAGTTTCACAGCACACTAAAGATAAGGAACGGAAGATAAGAAAATTCCAAACATTGCAGGGATGTCAAAGCAACTTGCACAGAACAGAAGCTCTCAAACAACAAGCCGGCAGACGCAGAGGCAGAACAACTACGGCTGAAGGTATCAGCCACTTGCTAGTAGTGGATGGAGGCACATTTATCACATTTCAGTTACATTTAGATGAACACTTGTTGAACTCTTGCATTTGTAGTTGGATGATGGGGGATAATTACTCCCCACAGCTTTACTTTCTTCTGTTTGATACCAGGAATCAAATACTGTACATTCATTTTCTGACAAGAATATTGTATTGGCCTTCTTGTCTCAGTTATTACGGAAATCTATTTTCAAGACATGTAATATCATCTTTGGTTGCAGATATGAAACAGTACTGCTCCCTCTTTGGATTTCAGGGGAGTGAATATAGGTGATGCAGATTCTTGTCTGTCGGGGTTAATATGTGCAGTCCTGTTGCTAATGATCTGATGCTCCTGTAGGAGGTACTGAGGCGCTCGTCTCCCTAACTCAATGATGAGAAATGAGGGCGCGTGTGTTCGTCTCTTCATCCCTCTCCCTTTACTATTACACTTGTTCGATGGCATAACATACACTCATGCTGAGGGTGGACTCATTTCGTTGGACATTTACCTTTGGCCCTCCTTGGATGAAGACTGTCTGTTATGATTCAAAGCTAGATCCAAACTGTGAGAGAACCTAAGATTTAAGGACTAAAGGAAAGATAACTAGGAATCCTAACTAATACCAGGAAATCTTTATTTATTGAAATCCTTGAGAACAAAATAAATCACATACAGAGCATCAAAGTACTGTAACATGTAAGTATGAGATATAGTTTCAGGAAATATTACAACAGAATCTCAGTAGAACAATGATGAAATCATATGAGAAACCTTATATCGTACATGTACAAACAAACTTTCAGCTTCCTTTATGAGAAGATGGAGAACATTTGCATACTTTCCAGTTTTAGAGACTCAGCCTGGAACTGAAGCTCTGCCATATGCAACCATCCAAGTTCACTTTGTATCCCAGTGAATTCTTCACCTGAACAATCAAATACACTGGGGCTGAAATCAAAACCTCCCTTTAACTTTGTAAACTAAGTAACATACTGATAATAGTAATAATAATAATAATAAAATGTACAGTAACTTAAAATAAAAATGATTTCAATTAAAATACAGTGAACAATGCAAAAACTCCATAGAGCAAGGCACACGGGTAAGCTACCAACAGCTGCTGACCCTCCAGATCCAGGGTGGAGGTAAAGATCTTGGAGGCAGAGAAACTACACCAACCAACCCCTAATAAGACCAGAACTGTACCCAGGATGCCTCTGTGAAAACAAAAAGACAGGTCTAAAGTAACATGAGCTGTCCCAAATACATATTTGAGTGCAAGTACAGATATCATACTAAAATATCAGTTTGATTTAAGTGAAAGTCAATCATATATGTATAAGTAAAAGTAAATGATCCACTGTTGACCGATGATTGGCCTGGCCTGTTTTAGGTTTGATCCTTGAGTTCTACCTACTGAATCCTCTGCAGTCAATCCAGAGAGATTTTGAAATTCAGCCAAGATAAAAAAATACTACAACATGCGACTGCTACATGTTTGTATGCTAATGGCTTCTTTCCGTTTGGGTTTTTATTTCACACAACTTGTTTTGGGATCATGGTCATAGAAACAATACCATCTGACCACTGAATATACTTACTGCAGAGAGTAGAAGACAGCAATTGCAGAGATGGCCACCATGGGCAGCAGGCAGTAGCCCAGGACACTGGCCACACAGCCGTAAGACACTGACAGGGAACTCATCAGACTCAGCAGAATGTACATCCCAATACAGGCTGTAGCACTGGTCCCATACACATAACCGAAGTGAGCTTTACCTGCCTAAATATGTGAGAATAAAGAAATAAACACACTTGTAAATTGTACATATTATACAGCACAGCACTGAATGTTGAATAGTGTCTCTTGTATTGGTCGTATAACTTGAGATTGGCAGCAGCATCGTGCTTGTAACCCACCATCATTAAAGTGACCCCTAGTGCAATGCAGAAGACGATAGGACCTGTCAGATCAGTCTCATTCATAATGCTGCCATCTGCAGGTTTAAAAGGGTTCAACACCGTCAGTGCCTTCTGCCAGATGTGGTCCAGATTGATGCCCAGCTCTAGACAATGTACAGAAAGACGGAGGAAAGAAAAGAAAGAATTGAAAATCCAATCTTTGTATTTGCGTGCAGTGCACACAATGCTCCTCCAGGTCAACGACTCATGCTTGCTGTTTGTTGTTGAGTAAAGTTCCAGCTACATGTGGCTTTCATTTTGTGTGCATACAGGAATGTTACATGCAGTCATCAGTTGGTCCCTCAGCTGTTTCCTGGGGTCAACACGTTTGACCTCTATGAATGGACGATTGCTGGCTTGATTTAAATTAATACAACATGGGTCGTTATGATTAACAAATGAAAACACATTTTGTAAAAAAGTAAAACTCTTGCCATGAGGAAACAAAAGATCTTTATACCCTCAAGAAGGGGAGGTTCCTCCTCAAGAGAAACTGTCCCTGTGCTGTCCACAGTCCCAGCAGGATGGTAGAACTGTCCAGAGTGCTGCTGCTCCATGGAATGATCCACATCACCTGGTGTGAAAGCCTGCGTTCCCCTGAAAACAACACAGATGCAAGAACAGATATTCATATAAAACCTCACTCAAAGTAGTCATATGATAATGATGTATATGATTTAAAGGTAGGAAAAATTTTCCAATCTCTGCCGCTCCTACCTTTACCCGAAGGTTCAGTTTGTAAGAAAAGTTTATTTGTGTGTGTCATTCACAGCTCGTCCAGTCCTGACACTTGGGGATTGTAGTTTTGGTTGGACACCATCCCAAAAAGTTGAGGTGATGAGGTGGAAATGAGACTTAAAAAATCAACTTTTATTACAAATAGGACCTTTAGGTCAGTGCGATTCCTAGATGTCCCAGAATGCATTTTGACAGCCCTAGTGAAAAAGCCTGAACTTCTGGTGCCCTAAAGTGGACACATGTTGACATAAAGAGTCATCTACAGCAAATCTTCACCATAACAAGGACCTTAGAAATGAAGGAAGGGTCATTACATCACTGAATCTTGCTTCAGGGCCAGACTGTGGTGACAGCTGTATTGAAGTCATTAGGAGATGCATGGAGAAACACACTAAAACTCAACATATCTATGTCGTATGACTTCTGATGGAGAAATGCCTCCACAGAATGAAAGAACACACTTCGAGAGTAGGTCACCACTGATTTTTCCTCAATTTTGTGTAGGAAAGGCTCCTGTTCATGCTGCTGTTCACGGTCACGGTGCAGTCTCAGCAGAAATCAGTCAGACCTGACTCGTTCAACCCCAACCTTATTATCAGACCTGTCAATCATTTGTGGTGAAAATTTAGTGGTTAACCTACTGTGTGTGTGTGGTGTGTGTGTGTGTGTGTGTGTGTGTGTGTGTGTGTGTGTGTGTGTGTGTGGTGTGTGTGTGTGTGTCATCGCAATGAAAACCGAGTTTGAAGATTGGTGTGGTCTGACTCATGATTACTAAGTAGTCATGTAATAATGTAGTAATGATAAGTACTGGTCATTTGTTTTTTTTCACATATCACCTAGACTTCAATCTCGGGGCATCGTCTGTGTACTTACTCATTATAATAAGCAGGGCTTGGGGAATTGTAGGTTTCGTAGTAGGCCACAGGTTGACCCTGGTCATCTATGTAGTATCCTGTCTGGTAGAAGTCCGGCTCTAACTGCTGGAAGTCCCCCATCCTGAACAGAAGAACACAGCTGAGACAAAATAACATAATACGACGGAGAAATGAGGTACAATAAGAACAGAGAGGCCTTCATCAGTGGTTTGGGTTACTAGAACTTCAGACACCTGATAACATCAGGGTCCAGAGTTCTCTGCAGCCATGGTATAATGACAGTGCAGAAAGTGAAGATAGGCTTCTTCACACTTTGTTTATTATTAATTTTTATTAATTTCATTTCTGAATAAATCTAATTCTTGTTTGCATCAGAACACTAATGTTAATTTATCATCCCAAAAATCCATCCTTGGACTTATTTCACTGAAGACATTTTGACTATTCATAGCAGGAAAAGCACCAGCGGGACTAATAAGATGAATGATGGCTCTGCCCCAGGATTATTACAAACTAGCAAACTATTGTTATTTAGGTTTCAATCCTCATTTTACCCTCTGGTTCCCCTGAGTTTGGGAACCTGTTTTTATCAACATAATGGTTCAAATATGTTCTTTGAATTATTATTCAAAATGACTGTGAGTCTGACGACTTCTGGCTCATGACAAACAATCTAAAAGTAGAAGAGCGATTAAGAGCATATAGGCTTACAGGCCAACTCTTCATTCCTCCTCAATAAACTCACCTGATTGAGTCTGAAGTACTGAGCCAACAGTGTAGAAGGTTTCCTCCCAGACGCTTCACAGAGCTGTGTGGTGTTGTCAGGGACAGAGAACATGTGAAGCCCAGTCTGTTAGAATATACTATTAATAGTTGGCTATATTTAGACTTGGTCTCAGAGACCTTGCAGTTCTAGTTGAGACAGAATGAAGAGGCACTGAGCAGTTCTCATATTCCTGTCTTTTATTTACTCCACACAACAAGCCTTGTCAAAATAATATTGAAGTATACAGTAAACAACATGTATAATAGGCTCCCAGACAACTTCTTCACCCTGTATTTACACTTTTTTAGTAGAATACATAGCTGAGCAACTGTTCATAGCCTTCTTACTAGACTTAATGGCTTGGTGTACTATTTGAATTCCAGTTTCTAGTTTATATCAGTGATTTGCTTGTGGAATAATTGAAAAGACACAGTAGAAGCGTTTTGATCTATCAAAATGATTGACTCCAGAGGATTATAATGCAAACAGTGGTACCCTATTGTTGTACAAAGCCAAAAGAAAAGTACCTGTTTAACAGTTTCAATATGTGTTGGTGTTGAGAGTGAGCATCAAGATTCATAATTAGGAAAAAAAAAAAAAAAAAGAAAATCCTTGCTTTAAAAAACAAGTTTGTCTCCTATCTCTGTGTATAAATCACTGTATTTACATTAAACATGAAGAATGATAATATAATTATACCAAGTGCACAATATTATCTTCTGATTGGACAACACACTACTAGGCTACACTGCAGTTATTAGTGTCGAAATAGAAGAAGATTCGATTATAAGTCAAGCAGCTGTAGTGTGCTGCGTCAGTGCGCAGTGCGTCACGCGGTGCAGGAACGCTGCGCAGCACTGACCGTCCTCAACACTTCCTCGCGAGCCGGAAACAAAACAAGTGTGTCATGTGATTCCTGCTGTTAGCTCTCGGCTGTTATGTTGCTGCTCGATGTTAACTGACTCAGAGAAGGTTTGTGATGCACTGGCCTGCTGTGTTTGTGTCCATGTTTGTCTGTCACTCTTTCTGTACAGTCAGTCAGCATGCAGAGGTAGAGTTGGCGTTTCACAGACTACAGGAAGTAACAGCCGCCTCGATACCGTCAGTTACATAGCTCACTAGCTGCTATGCTAGCAGCTTTAATTCACTTTGAAGAGCGCACATTTGTTCATCAACAGCCGGTGAAGCTTCTCTTGTTTCTCGTAATGGAGCCTGTTTTCTCTCCACAGTAGCTCAGCGGTCTGGAGAACACGATAGAAGACTGGCCACCATGGCTGATGTGAGTGTGGCCTGTCTGTCTGTCTGTCTGCCTGTCTGTCTGTCTTCTTCTGGTCAGCCCTGCCCTTCTCTGTCACGGAGAGAGAAACACATTATGGAATATTTGTATTTAAAAAGTCGCATATCTGTGGTGTATACAGTGTTCTAGCAACACACAGCTTGAGGGAAACTAAGAAACGTGTCTTCTTTGCAGGATTTGAAGAGATACCTGTACAAACAGCTGCAGAGGTGTGTATACATGATGGGACGTGCAGCTGTGGTATTAGCTCGTAATATGTGGTGTTGAGTCACTGTAAAAAACTACTGTTTGTTCTCCTTCCTCAGTGTTGAAGGTCTTCATGCTATTGTAGTGACGGACAGGGACGGTGTCCCAGTTATCAAAGGTAAGGCTTGATCCTCATTGGTATATCAGGCCAAATTATGTATATGCACCCTTTCTGTCATGGTTGTCTGCATTTCCACTCGACCCCACAGTGAAGGGGGACCTCACTGATCCACGGTGGCCCTGTTGGGTCACTGTCTGGAGAGTTATTGCTGTCATTGTTTCTGTGTCCCTGTAGTTGCCAATGATAACGCCCCGGTCCACGCGCTGAGACCTGGCTTCCTGTCCACGTTCGCTCTGGCCACAGACCAGGGCAGCAAGCTGGGCCTGTCCAAGAACAAGAGCATCATCTGCTACTACAATACCTACCAGGTGAGACGACAGCTTCCACAATCAGGCGTGATAGATCTGTCTGATAAATGATGCAAGTCTTTGCTCTTTCAAGTCGGCTCCAACCACCAAAATGTTGTATCATGATGATTGAACATTTATTCACACCTGTAAATACTACATAGCCTGTTTCTGCAGAAGCTCTGCTCAGCTTTTGGATGTAGCACCATCTGTTTGATATAGAGCCCCACCCTACCACCCAACACGTGGGCTGTCATCCCCTTTTTCCTGTTTTCGTCCAACATGTCTGCTGTGTGTCTCTGTGCTGAACAGATCGTGCAGTTCAATCGGTTACCACTGGTCATCAGCTTTATTGCCAGCAGCAGCGCCAACACAGGTAACCAGCCATCTCTGGCGATACTGTACGTCGTTCACCTCAGTCTGCTGTAAGAGCAGTAGTTTCTATCGTTTTTCTAAAAGCTGCACATACTAAAAACCTGGAAGCAGAGATACTCTTATGAATAAATAAGTATGTGATCAGATAGCTGGTTCTATTTTGGATCCAGTTCCAAGTTGGTAAGATACCTTCATCTGTTGCCGTTTTCTGACATTTTGTGCAAAAAGAGAAAAAAAAACTGTTGAGGCTTAGAAGCCATGCTAACTGAGCGACACAGTTGCTCAGATATTTGTGGGTGAGGGGAACTCACACCAGAGGGGAGAATTTAAAGTGTGAGTTCTCGGTCTCAGCCCACTGCTGGTGTTGCACCTTCTTTAGCTACTCCACAGTTTGTTAGTTAGTATAGAATTACAATTGTGCCCTGTTCAGAAGCTCTCCAGATATCAGAGAACAGATTCGCATTAAATTATAAAACAAAATAAACGCAATAATGATGTTTTACCAGCAGGACCCAAGTTCAGTACTGTAGTGGAGGCAGAGGGTTTAATTTTCTGAGGGATAATAAACTTGTTAAGTTTTATCTGCCTGCTGTAGTCAGAGATCTGAGTTACTTTGTGCTGCTGGTGGTTCAACGCAGACGAGGCACACCACCCTCTGTTGAACATGTGTCATTTTTCACGTGCTCCTCTTGTTTGTTGAGCATCTAGTCGACTGTTAAAGTAAGGACGGTCTGCTTTGTGTGTCCTCAGGCCTCATCATGAGTCTGGAGAAGGAGCTGGCTCCTCTAATAGAGGAGCTGAGGCAGGTGGTGGAGGTGACATAAGCTCTAACAGGCAGAACAACGCTTTGCCGGATCCACAGCAAAATCACTCGTCTGGATCACATCCTGCTCATGGAATCTCTGTCTCTAAAGGGTGCATTCATGTCCTGAGGGAAAACCTGTCCGGAGGGTTTCACACTTCCAAATGATTTCTTGGAAGTGTTACCATCTCCTGACCTGTTTACATCATGATTCAACTTTCCTGTACACGTTTCTTTCTGTTGACTTTGCTTTCTGCCATTTTCTATAGACTTTAGGTGCTCCTCATCAGCATTTTCACAGCTAAGACAGAGTTTATATGTCGAATCAAATGTCATGAAGTCTGAATAAATGTTAAGTTTTTGCACCGAACGCGGTTTCCCTTTGTTTTTACATTGTTAAAGGAACAGGGCACCCAAATAATGAATATCCAGTCATTATCGACTCACCCCATGAAAGACTGAGTGTTAAACTCTCACTTTGTTGTTTTTATTAAAAATCAATACAGTCATTAATGTCCTCAGTAAATTCTCATGCAACACTCACCACCCATAGCTGAGGGGTCCGTCTCTCCTCTGCAGACATGTGACATACAGTATGTGCAGAGACACAGGTAACCGCATAACTTCAGTACGGTGACTGACTACAGATCAGCCACAACGTTAAAACCACTGACGGGTGATGTGAGTAACACTGATCTTCTCATTATAAGGCATGTTCTGCTGGGAAATATTGGGTCCTGGCATTCAAACACTGTGAGGGCCAAGTACACCGCCGCCTGGCATCGGCACTCCAATAGCGGGACAATGAGCCATGCCACGTCACAAAAACTAACCTCTAACCCGGCCTCCAAATTCCCCAGATCCTAATTCGATCAAGCATCCATGGAACATGTCGGAACAAGTCCGATCCATGGACAGACATACAGGACATACAGGATCCACTGCAAACGTCCCGTTGCCAGACACCAGAGGACACCTCAGAGGACGAGTGACACCTTGATGGGTCAGAACTGTTAATATATATATATTATATACATATATATATATATATATATAATGCAGCTGGTTTTAATGTTGTGGCTGATCAGTGTATGAATGAAAGAGCTCTTCTTTGACCTGTTCCTCACCAGCAGAAACCAAAGGGCTTGGGCTGGGAGCCATAAACCGGATAGGGAGATCAGAAATTATCAAGAGGCCGACTGGCACACTGTTGGTTTGGGTGTTACACAATAATGCTAGCAATGCTCTGGAGTAGTTCTAAAAGCAAATGTTCATGTTCAATATGCTAGTAACAAACATCCTGTTGGAAAGAACAGAACAGTAAGTCTGCTAACAGGAGATGTTGAGAAATGAAGCATCTTTGTACTCATTAAATATATCACAAAGCAAAGTGGAGTCACATCCAAGTTGTAATCCTCCGGTCAGTACAGTCGGGGAAACGTCCTATTATTAATCATGCTCAAGTTTACTCCTCCTTTTGAACGGTGTTGCTCCTCATTGTTCATCCAGCCGATGGGATGTCCTCTACAGGGGATGGGCTTCTTTCCATCTCCAGTGTCTCTGACAGCAGTCAATGACCTTTTCTGATCTGTGACTGGAGACAAGAGAGATCAACAGATCGTTGGTTTCATGCCCTGACAACTATCACTCACATGTTCAGATTCTTCTTTATGAACTGTTACTGTTGAGACCCAAAAAGAACTTAATATAATAAATGACCATCTTATGTTATCTGGTATCTGCTGCTGAATTAAATCGTGACAAATCATGTTTCCAAGTCTGGCTTGGAAAGAGGGACACACGTCAAGTAATTAATGTTCAAGATAGAAATGACATTGCAGTATTAGTATTAGACAAATACACAATAATATGTCCTATGAAAGAAACTGGGAGGAAAAGGAAAAGGAAAGAAGAACTAAGAAACAGACAAATAAAACAAGTAATTATAAAACTAGAACTTAAATAATAAAACCTTTGGTTTTATTGAAATTGTTATTTTTAACGACTGTCTTCCCTGCAATCAAGAAAATAAAAAAAGCAAAGCACTGAGCTGGAAAAACAAAATGGAGTGAGCAAGAAGCTCTGTACCTTATTGTACAGTTATGTGGAAAACCTGCTGGAATCTCGATGCTAAGAAGATAAATGGATGAGCCAATTGAAAACCGTGATTAGGATTCAACTATTTAACACCTGTTACTAAGGTCAGAGGTCACTGAATGTATGTTTTTTGAAATTATTATTATCATTATTATTATTATGTCTGCAGTTTCACCTTCAGATCCCTGCAGGTCAAGTCATCTTCTTTTAGGATTTTGATTTGAATAAATGTCCCACTGAGCTTTCCTTAAACCTACGATATTAGTTTATTAGTTTCTTAATAAACCTCCCAGCATGAACATGTGGGCTAACTCTTCATAAACCCTCCTTTCTTCTAATCATGTAATGAACTGATGTCTGTCTTTTATATATAATTCAACACAAGTTTAGCTAAAATGCAGCTGTCTTAAAATTGAGGGCACTTTATTCGTTCCCATTCTTTTACAGCACAGACCTTTTGTTCATGTTCGAGTCAAAAGGATTCCAGTTCAGGTCTCAAGCTACACACTGTAATATATACAGAAGCGTGTTGTTTATGCAGCAGAGGAGAGAACTTTCCAGTAACAAGGAAGTGGGTTCATATTACACAAGAAAAAATCCTTTGTTGCACTATTTTCTATCACTTTCCCTAAACCTGCCTCGTCATCGTCTCAGCCTCAACAGACGATGTCCTCCTTCTCCAGAATGCTTTTTGGTGATAAAGTCTGGACTGTGCTATGTGTCTATTGATTATCAATATAGTCCCTGTGACATGGAGTGAAGAGCGAAGGACTTTGAGTTTGAGGTTCTGCTAAAACTATCCCACATCTGAACACACTCACCAGTTTCCACCTCAGGATCTTGATCCATTCGTCCGCCTCCACACCCGTCTTTGCACAAAGATAAAACGTTCTCTCAGGAAACACCAGGCTGTGGACACACACAGATATGAAGAGCTGTACATTACAGTGCGCTATCTAACCATGAGCTTCTGTCATTTGTCGTCTGAATACTAAGAAGTGACCACGCTCTCAAGATAAATGCATCAGCTGTCCACGTTGTCCACAGTACGACTTGAAACATCACAACAACTTCTGGAACAAAGTGTGTTGCAGTGGCGGCTCCATGACATTGTTGCCAGATGTGAGAGGAGCGAGTCACCTTATTCTAGAGTGTTCTAATGATTAGTCATTTCCCACAAACTTTGTTTTATTTCATAGTGAAGTGGTTTAGTTAAGATATGTTTCTCAAGTTTAAAGGATAGGTTCACTAGTTTTTGCTTCCTCTTTTAACTTTTTTTCCCCTTTCAGTTTTTTTTTTTTTATCCAAAATCAGCAGTTCCTGTGCAGCACCGGGCAGCCAGTGAGAAGATAAATGGTGGTTCCAACCTCTAAAACGTCACCGCTGCCTTTCAGGATGAGCACACTTCTCCTTCCCTCCCCCTCTTTCCTTCTCTTATTTAGCTCTTCAAACTTCCTCTTTTTCAAACAAAACAAATGTCAGATTTTGCTGCCATGGGGAAGTACCGCTGTGGCCTGACCTGAGTGGACTTGCTTTCTGTTTCTTCATCGTGCTGATGGCATCTGACACATTCTCTCTATTTGTGTCCATATTGCATATTCATGTCTATTCATTATGTCACACACACACACACACACACACACACACACACACACACACACACACACACACACACACACACACACACACACACACGCAGGCACTTTTTGTGTGGTTTTTCACGCTATGTTGTCATTCTTTATTTTAATGCTTATGCATAAAAATATTCAAAGAACTACTTGATAATTGAAATGATTGAAAACTAATATCTAAACTTACTCTGTAACCGACACAAACCCTTACAAGACTCTCATACTTCAGATTATAAACTAGAATGAAACTCAAGCTACAGTGACAGACTGATAAGCACTATCACTCAACACACACCTGTTGGTAAACTAGACAGTAATGTATACATCGTAGACAGTAACTAAAGATGTTTTTATATACACAAAATAATTCATTGGTCATGGACGCACACACGCTGAGGAAGTTAATGAAACCTAACGTCCATGAACTGTTGGACTTTGAACTGAAATGAAAGCTTCTCTTTACAAAGTGGCGCCGACTGCAAACAAAGAGGTTTAGCCAAGTTAGAGATTAAACCTCACGGTCTGTACTTCATTCCTTCTATCAGCCTTTTCCACATTCCTAACACAAGTTGATCAGGACATGTCATGCCTGCTGGCGAAATTCTTGTGTTTTGACGTGACATTTTGACATCTAGTACAGCCTCCCAGTGCTGAAGACCGACTGACCATCACTTACCAGAAACAGTTAACTCTGTCCTGAGAGTAGTCGAACTGGACTGCAGAGCAGGCTCTCAGATCCAGGGTTCGGATTGGCTCCTCGCACTGCAACAGAGACACTCTGCATCTTACACAGACCAGCTCAAACCCTCTTGTTGTTTGTCTGGTGTGGCTTGAAGGAGGTGAAATCTAATCCAAATACTTCAATCACACACTCTAATGCTACCAGTCAAGTGACAGTGACGTAGCACACAAGGCCGGGACAGACTCACCATTTTGTCTTTGAAGTACTTGAGCTCACATCTGTTCAGTGTGAACCACCTCTGCTTCCAGTTCTGCAAAAAAATGTGTTTTAAATATCACGTCAGTGTTAGAGGACTGCTGATATAAACGGGTCTGTGTTCAGACATGGTGAGGTGTCACTCTACTGTTCCTCTGCTCTTACCTTTATCACTGCTCCTTGTTTCACCAGATAGCCTTCCTTTGTGCCCAGCTGAAAAGACATGCCTTTTTTAGTTATGATAAAAAAATGTGGAGGACATGGATCTGGGGCAAATTCATCTTAACTCAAAGTCCAATTTTTTTTTTTTATGTTGGAGCTTTCAGCCACATCTCCTGGTTTATTTTCAGTGAATGAAGATGTTCAGTTCAGTCAACACATGACTAAAATATGGATCTCTGGAGTGAACATGGTCTGCATCAGTGTTTGAGCAGGTGTCAAGAGTCAACCACATGAATGCCAAGACACAAGTGTTCCCATCAGAACACTGCACTGAGGTGCTCACTGTTAATCATTTCAGCTATGATTGGCTGTATTTAGTGAACCATCAGTTACTTTGGTGAAAAAAAAGAGAAATAATGGCCAAAAACTAAAATATAATACCCATGTTGTAATAATACAGAATCATCAGTGCAGTAGGTGTACAGTACCGATGGAGCACTCGGCACCAGATCGTTCTCCGTGCGGCCCGTCTGTATGGCTGTATGAACCCGCACAGATTCGTAGATGGACGGCTCCTCCACACGCCAAGGATACGGACACTTCAGCACAATGAGGGTTCCTGGTTCAGAGGCAGTGAGGAGGTTACAGCCTGACTGAGAACATACAGCATCAACAACGCAGCACACATGTGTGGGACTATTTTCTTGTCAAATGGAGAATATGGAGCAGAGATTTTCTACCAATGCAGGGAAATGTTGTAAAGTTTCATCGACATT
Source organism: Spondyliosoma cantharus (assembly GCA_900302685.1). Taxonomy (NCBI): domain Eukaryota; kingdom Metazoa; phylum Chordata; class Actinopteri; order Spariformes; family Sparidae; genus Spondyliosoma; species Spondyliosoma cantharus. The sequence continues at coordinate 29,283 of OMLP01016277.1, forward strand.
GTGTCATGTGTGTAGTACGCAACACAGGGGAGCTTTGTGTAGTAATCCTGTAACAGCACCGTCGACAGCCGGCCACCGCGCTACACTGTCAGTTGTTCTTGGTCAACCCAGAGGTTTTTTCCAAGACTTGTCTCTTACTTATATAACACCTTACTCTTTATAAAATGAACATTTTGCAGCCATACAGTATATATACATGATACTGATGAGAGCATCGGATGTCTTCCTCAGTTGGTGTGCTGACTTTTCTGATATTCAAATGCAGTGAATAGCATTTTCTTCACGGTGCTCTGAACTCTTACTGACTCCACCTAACATGTTGAAATAAATGTTGAGAGAATCCGTTCGTGTTGTGCGGTAACCACCCTTTCAAGTGTTGTGGAGACGAAAGGGAGGTTGGAGGTGGGCCGGTAAC
>OMLP01016277.1:38326-57501 GCA_900302685.1 Spondyliosoma cantharus
ACAACAAATATAATCAAACATCTGGAGAAGCTTCAAACAGCAGAGCAGAGGGCGATGATGTCACCAGCTCCAGAGTCAACCGGCCAATCAGCACATCAGAGGGACAAACAAATCTGTGTGTGTGTGTGTGTGTGTGTGTGTGTGTGTGTGTGTGTGTGTGTGTGTGTGTGCGTGTGTGTGTGTCTGTCACACTTTTAGCAGCGCATAAACAAGCTGTCTTGTGTTGATCTGATGGCTCTTCTCATCTGATCACAATATTTTTGACCAAATACCTTAATACTGATATTTCGGCAATATTATAGGGCTGACTACTGCCGCTTTCGAGGGATATAATGATACTAAAAACCCATGGTACGATGACGTCACGATAAATAGTCCATAATACAATATTTATCACCATAATAAAAAACAAAAACAGAGAAAAAATTACTGGAACAATAACACAGAATAATAAATCTGATGCGTACAATATACATATGTATACAATTTGTGACACGACGGTATCACAGTACATCATTACATCCCTCGTACTTTCACTAAATATGAACTCATTTTGATAAATAATCATCAGTAATGTGGTAATACAGACTAAGTGGGTAAACACAAGTACAAGAACAAATAGAACAGTCTGGTAAGTTCAGCAAAGTACATCAGTTTACTGAAATGCGCCCTGAACTTGCTCAGCTCAACGGTATAGTATCACAATCCAATATAACAGAAGTCGCATATGTTATATAATAGTATGGACTGAAAGGTGTCGTGTTCGTGTGGAGTCACCTTGGAGGTCTGTGCAGCCCGGTAGAGCTCGGGCAGCTCCATCAGAGTGTCTGCAGGTATGTCCCGGTCCAGGACACCGTAGATGAGAGGAGGAACAGACGTGAAGAGCAGGTTGAAGAGGATGAGCACCCAGGAGTTGGACATGAGGCTCCCAGAGAAACCACAGCAGAACTGATACCAGAACAGCAGATTCACATACATCTGCAGACACAGAAAAGCAGCAGTGAAGATCTACCAACAGCTGTTTGTGGTCTTTGTGTCCGCTAGTGACCGCAGAGTGGCTGACAGCTAAATTGGGTACAGAGCTTTGCTTGAGGTGAATGTCTTCTTTGTTTTGTTAATACACGTTTCTACCTACAGGGAAAAGGCCTTGAAGGAACAGTTAACTCCAAAATGTAAAATTCAGTCAAAACATTTCTGGAGCGGTAAAACTGCAGTGCAGCGTTCTCCTGAACAGCTGAAGTGGCTGGAGACTCGTCACAAAATGGAAAAAAAAAACAGGAACTGGAAAAACAATCACACAAAATAAAGTCTCTGGAAGCCCTGAGATCCCATATGCATTTGAAAATATGTTATTTACACCCTTTTTAAAGCTGAAATCTTCACTGTGGCTCTGACATGGGTGCACAAGCTGGACCACGAATCCAGGATGTAATAACATCTTTCAAATACATTTGGGAACTCTGGGTATGAGAAGACCAGTTGCTGTTTTTTTTAACATTTTAAAACAAGTCCCCACATACTTCAGTTGTTTAGGAGAAAGCTGCAGAGCAGTTTTGCTGTGTTTGATATGTAATCACACTGTGTTCAGTCATAACAGCTCACACAGCACTACATGTGTTGTCCACAGTGAGCATTTCATAGAATTACACTGAGTGGTTGGGGGTGATCCCCGACGTCAGCAGACTCTTTAAACAAGCTGCTTTACAATCATTTCATCCACAGTTCTGTAAAGTTGGTGAAGAGCTCTCACCACATTCTTGTAGAAGAAGTAGAGGATCATGTTTGCGAGGCGAGAGTAACACCAGCGGCCGTGGACCAGCAGCAGCTTACTGAGGTGTTTAAACCTGGAGATGGCAAAGTCGCTGGACATGACGGCCTGGGGGACCATGGACACGGAACATATTTAGAAATAGATTCGGACACAAATACTTTAGTAATTAAAAACTGAGGCTTTCACCTCTGTCCTGACAAGTAAAGCCATCTTAATTCTGCCTACAATAATATCATACTGTAGATGCTACATGATGTACATATAGGCACGAATATGTCCACAAACTTCTTTCCAACGTTCAGTTGCCTCTCACTCACTGTGGCAGATTTAGAGTTAAGTGAAGTGCTCAGTGCCGTGAACAAGGTGTATTTAGTGCACAGTTTACAGCCAGTGAAACGTCTTTGCTCTGTAACCATCTTAACAGTGTCAGCTGAATAGAAGATGTTCTAATAAATACTACCAACACGCCATTTATGAAGACTTATGTAATCTAGTGGTCATTCACCTGCATGCCCTCCTGACCAGATATCCCGATTCCCACATCAGCCACTTGAATCATGCTCACATCGTTGGCTCCATCACCTGAAAGAAAAAAAAATGAACTTTTAATGTGTTGTACCGCTTAATAATTCCTAAAAAATGTATTTAAACTTATCTTTGAATGCCAATCCCAGTCATACCCAAAGTAAATTGAAAGCTTTGAGCTTGTTTTTTTTTTTTAGACGAATATCACACAAAATATTTATCACAAGTTATTCTAAGGAAATGTTCAGGCACGTAGCAATAGACAGCCCCACAACACCCCTGCAGAAGCATACACACATATCAGAGCTTTATTCCCTTGTAGTTTTACATATTAAATACATATTGTCACATATTCTTTACAAGTGTATGCTAGTTTTTTTCTAATGTGGAAAAGTCCTTACCCACAGCCAGGGTCATGGCACCAAGCTGGTCCCGGACCAGCCGGACCACCTGGCTCTTCTGCAGTGGAGTGGACCTGCAGCAGATCACAGCCTTGCACCTGCAGCTCAGCTCCAGGAAATCGCTCTTCAGCTCCTCCTGCAGGGCCAAGTCCAGTGTGCAGCCGTCTATAACCAAAATAAAGTCGGCCGCGCTGCCCGAGGAAGACTCCGAACGGTTCTCCGCTGCAGACGGTTCCATCAGACGTTCTCCGCTGCGCTGCACTTCCAGTTTTAGCTCCTGAAGTAAAGCTGCACACGCATCCTGGTGAAAAAGAAATCCACAATGTTACAAACTTTCAAAGTATAATGCGTGAAATCATTTTTTGTTGAGGTTTTACCCCTGAAGCAGCGGGTCAGACAGTACAACTTGTTGGGGAAAATAATTTGCGATGGAACAGGTATAAACATATAGAGCGTGGCAACCAGAGGATGAGTCTTTAGTTTTATTCAACCTTTCTTCGAGCACAACGGTCAGATAGAAATTTGAACTTCTCCTCAGAGAATGGCTCTATTTGTTTGACCTGCCTCCTGACAGCACCATCAGGCCTGATACCTTGGAGCCAGAAACTTTAACATCAGCACAAACTTGAGATGCACAATATGGAATTTTCAGTCCAAACGATAACTGAAAATGACTTGCTTCTCATTGCCCATACTGATAATTTAAGCCATTACTTCATATTTTTACATTTTAATAAGATGTCCATCAACTGTAGTTTCTGCACACCTGAGGGCAAGACAGAGTATGATGCAGTGAGCAATAACGGATGATTTCATATTCCAGAGTTCTAATAAGATTTGATAATAAATGTGTTGTGTTAAAACCTTTTCTGTCGTCGCAGAGCCCTCGGGGACGTGTTGCGTTCGTACTGACACCTCCTGTGTCTGAGTGTGTCGATGCTGCGCTTGTTAAGTCAACTGAAGCATTTGGGTTTCTATTCCCATCTCTCTTCATCAGCTATCATTTCACTGATACCAGTAAAATACATTTCTGGATTGGGTATGTATCGATAGATTATCATCCGTACATTAATCAAACTATTCCTCTCTGCATACTGAAGGTTTTTACTGAGGAGTTTGTTCATATGTTATTCAAAGCCTGATTCAGAACATTTTATTCCTAAAACAAACTGAACATGGATTTGTAATGGCTGCTGACCTTGCTTCCACAGCTGAGTGTCAGCAGCTCGTCATCAGGACGGAGGAGTTTGCAGGCATAGGCAATGTTGATGGCCGTCTCCTTCTTGTCTCCGGTGAGGACCCACACTTTGATCCCAGCCCTCTGCAGAGCTTCAATGGTCTCTGGGACCTCCTCCTGCAGTCTGTCTAAAATCCCCGTGGTACCTGAACACACACACACACACAGTCACACAGACTTTAAGCACCACTGCTCCCAGATCTCATACACAAGTTGTCTGTGCGAGCTGCAGTGAGCAGCTCTCTTACCCAGCAGGGTGAGGTTGGTCTCCAGTCTCTGAGCTGAGTCCAGCAGCAGCTCCTCTCTGTTCTCTATGCTGCTCTCTGCCAGCAGATGTCTCTTCAGCCATCCCTCGTACTCCTCCTCCTCCAGAACCTGCTCCACACACATACCCACAGGGCTGGATTCACTCCTGAGCAAACATGCTCCCTCATCACACTACAGACATATTAAGAAGTGTAGAGGTCATCAAAGTGCATTTTATCTTTATTAATCTAGTCTTTAAGCCCATCTGTTGCCCACGCAGACTTGACATGATGACAGTAAACACGTCCTAGTGCATATGACAGAACTCGGGGAGGGCTTTGTCCACAAGTCGCGACGGTGGACGTTTGGATTCAGCCAAGGGCACAGCTACTGTTAGCTGTCAACACTTACCACTGCTTGTACAGCTGCCTACAATCTTTCCATCCCAACTACAGACAATCAATAACAACTATAAGTAGAGCGTGGATGTGAGACCTGACCACAGCGCTGCCAGGTGTAGACTGACGGACTGTGATTGGATCATTCAGGACAGACGGTGATAGGTGGAGAGGGCTGGGTGGATTTGCTTCAATGACCTTTCCTTCTGTTTAGAACCACACACCTTCATGATAGTGATGACATGTGATGCAAATGTGTGTTCCACTGAATGAAGAGTTACCTTTTTAGCGATGCAGAGCGTACGGAGTCCCTCTCTGGCATAGCTGTCTAAATGTTTTTGTGTTTGTTCTCGGACATGACAGTAGATCTCCTGAGCCTGCTCTGCACCTGAACACAACAGGGGGATGCACAGAATGACAGTGTTATGGACGAACATCGCCGATGATATTAACCCCACATTCTTCTGTCGGGGTCGTATTCTCCTATGATCTTAGTATTGTCACCTACATTCCTTCTGTGTGTTACCTTTAGGTGTCTCAGTTAAGTCCATGATGACAGAGTCGGCTCCCTTGGTGTAAACCACTAACTGCCCTGAAAGCGGGTGGCGCACCACCACTGACATCCTCTTCCTGTTGGAGTCAAAGGGCAGGATGTGGAGCAGCTGGACAGCCAGAGAGCCGATTCCTGGCAGATCCACCAGCAGGCTCTCTGGAGAGCGTCCCCTCAGGGTGCAGCGGTACGCCTGTGCTGCATGGACCAGAGCTGCCTCGTCCGGACTCTCCGCCTCGTACAGCAGTTCGTCATCAGTGTCGCTCTCACAGTCAACTTCTTTGCTCAGGTTCTCCACCTCCTGTCTGACCCCATCAGGGTCTATCTTTGAATCATCAAGATCATCCTCCGTGTCTGTCTGTCCGGCACCTCCTCCGTCCTCTCTGGTCGAGTCCAGTTTACGCCTCAGGTTGGACGATTCCCGGTAGCTCTCTTGGCCTGTTTCTGACCCGTCTGTGGTGCTGTTGGGGGGAGTGGAGAAGTTGAAGGAGCCAGTTTTCCCTCGAGAAAACAGCCTGCTGGTGAAGCTGCGAGGGCTGCCTCTGATCTGAGGAGTGGAGAGGGCGGAGAAAGGAGAGAAGCTGAAGCGCTGGAACATCAGCTTGATCTCCTCCAGGGACTTGAGAGGTGTTCGTGCTTCAGGCACCTGCAGGGAGGAGAAAAGAAAAGAAACATGGAATCATTTCCTGTGAGGGATCTCCTGAGCTCAGCTGTTCAGTCATCATGTTTCTATTAAAATGTGCTCGCTTGAAGTGAAATTCTGAAATCTATATGCCATTTGTTGTCTCTCTCTTTCTTTTTTATCTCATCTGAGGCTGTTGTGTCAAACAAACAATAATCAGATAATAATGCAGACAGCAGCTAAATGAATGCAGAGTCACAGGATAACTGCGAAAGAAACCGTATGTTTATTTAAACTGTAAATCAAGTTAATTACAGGATAATTTCCAAATGAAGACACAAACTATATTCCAATCCCAACTTTAATTATGTGACTGTCTTTACAGATTACATTGTAAACACGTGAGTGCTTTTTGCACGGCAGTGATGCAGTCGTATCCACGTGGATTAATGTATCCATGACATGTTACCACAAACTGTTACAGACGTCCACCAGAGAGACCAACAAATACAGAATGAGGGTTTGATTCAGGTCTCCTGGTCTAGTCTCAGTTGAAGGCCATTTATGTATGTCAGCTCTGCTCTATCACCATGACGACTGACAGGAGCCTCACGCATCTCTGCAACAAACCAGTTCAAATGATGTAAACAACTGAACACGCTGTACAAGGACAAATATAAACTTGATCAGTTGCGGAGATCCAAGTCCAGCCCTAACCGTAACATACTTGACAGATGTCATCTACTCACAACATGTCGCGGCTGGCTGGGCGACGACACCACCACACTGTTACAGATGGCCAGAGCGAGGAAGAAGTCGGTGATGTAGGTGAGCTCCAGGCTGCATGGAGTCCCAGAGGAACCGTCGCTCAGAGGCTTCACGGGAGAACAAAGCCAGCTCAACTTCCTCACCAGCTCGGGGTCTGGCACCACCTCCTTCGCCTGAACACACAGATGCAGGAACAGCAGAGTGTAACCGTCACGGCTGGAGCATGAACACATTGTAGATTTTGAGGAACTGTAACTACCCATGGAGGAGAAACCAGAGCTCACTAAACATGTTTACATGCACGCAAAGCAAAAGCCCAAAATGAAAACAATGCAACTAATAGTGTGTTCTTATTAAATCGTCCCCGTCTCATAAACAGGCAATTCTTTTCATTTCCACACCTCTGAAGTGAAAACAGGCTAAGATACCTTCAGACTGATTGTACGGTAAAAAGGACCGCACCAGGCCATCTGTTGGTTTTAGCTAATTTAGAACAAATCACTTATACATGAGCCCCATTTACAGTTTTTACTGATTTACTGAACACATTAACTCAAACAGATTTTAATCTGACAAAAACACAGAAGTGTTTTCTGATTATGGCAGTTTACAGGAAATCAGAAGTTATGAACATCCTTACATAACTCTGACAATCAAGAAAGAGGTGGAAGAAATGCAAATTAACTGCTGATTATACGCCAGAGTCAACAAATGATCAAAACACTTCAGATGTTCACATCCTTTTCGTATTTATCTATTGATGTGACTTCCACCTGTTTTCTAACATTTAAGATGAGCAGATATAAATGATACATTCTCAGCTCATAGTTTCAGCCATAAAAATACATCATGGTGTGTGTGTGTGTGTGTGTGTGAGTCTGACCACGCGGCTGCAGAAGGCGCTGGTCCTGGGCTGGATGTGATTGGACAGTCTGTCCTCGTCCTCGGACTCTGCGGTGAGTGTGTGTAGAGACACGGAGCTGCGGTTGCAGCTGTGGGAGCGACAGCTCAGAGATTTACGACTGCAGCCCGATTTGAGAGTCACAGAGCGACCAGCCGCCTCGTTCTCCTCGGCCTCGTACACCTCCAGCCTCTGAGCTGACACACAGAGCACTCACATCACTACAGAGTCACATCAGGTTTGTTAAGTGCATACTAGTACCAGTGAGAACATCACTATCTCTGATGTCCATCACAAACAAACGTCCATTAATGCATTTGGATATCACAGAGAAAACACTTGCCAGGGAATCATCACGTTTCCTTCAGTTATCAAAGTAATCCAGTGACAGTTGTCTGTACATACATGGGTACAAATATAGGCAAAAATAAGCTGTTGCCCACAGCTAATAAGAGTTATAAAATCTATCTATATTCACTTCTTTATGCAGAAATATGGCAGCCACGTTTAATGCTGATGCTCATCCATTAAAATATGCATGGACCTGCCAACATCTGGCCTGCACACATTGCAAAGGTCAAATCCCAATGCAGCCCTTCTTTTTCAGTCTGCCCACCATATTGTCTGTATTTGTTTGTTTTAAAAACCTCTGGATCTGGATCTGTGCTCCGGTGAAACGCAGAGTCGTAGTATTGATACTTACCATTTTCTATATGAGGATATTCAACCCCATATATACTGCAACGGCGGAACACCATCTTGTTCTCTGTCAGAGTTCCCGTCTTATCAGAGAACAGATACTGGATTTGACCCAGGTCCTCTGTGATGTTTAGAGCCCGGCACTGGATCCTGGAGTCCAGCTGCTCGTTGTACAGGGCCAAGTCGTTGTGGATGAAGTAGATCTGGCCCAGCTTCACAATCTCAATGGACACGTAGAGAGAAATGGGGATCAGCACCTGTTGGACAGAAACTGATTACACCTTCTGCATTTATTGACATGAGCAGTGCTGCTGAAACAGGAAACTAACCAACTACTATGTATGTCAACAAGACCTAAGAAAACTGTATTGAACCAAATGAACTTCTACACCTCTGTGAAGAAGCAGTTGGTGTGCCGATGCAGGAGCCGGTCATGTGACAAAAAAGAGGAACCGGCCTCGGCTTTAGCCACAATGCAATGTGACGCCTTTTGGCCAATCAAACACGTCCTAGCACACATTCCTCACAGATCACTCTTACTGCAAAATGTTCTGTTTATGTCATAGCATTATGTCACTGTGGTAACTTTGAACAGCATGAACGTATTACAGAATGCTTTGCAGTGGTTTCATGTCCATCACTTCACACTTCTGAATCTGCAACATGTGTTGTATTATCTCATCGATACCTGAAGCCACACGTCACTGCAAAACCTTTTTCTTTTTTCTAAATCAGCAGTGTGAGATATGTTCAGCGCAAAGAAAAGTGACAAATTAGATAACGGTTAACAATCTACCTGCAGCACAATGATCATAGTCCAGAAGACATAGAATCCAGCAAGGGCAGGGGACGTCTCTGTATCCATCTCAAAGATCGCGTCCTTGAGGTTCTTCAGCCAGAGGCCGTGACCTGAAAAACACCAAGACACCAGAGCAGCTCATCACTCTCAGTAGCTGATGATTAAAGATGGACATGTTTGAAGCCCTGATGTTGTGAAGTAAGAGCGGCGGACACACACCTACAGCGCCAGTCAGACACATGATGATGAGCAGCAGCACACACCACAGCACGTCTGTGTTCAGACGCTTCTCCAGCTGGCTTCGTTTGTACCTCGGCCCGCTGTTGTTCATCATGGCTTTAGTCTCATGACCTGAGTCACACGGCAGGAAGAGATGAGACAACATGCTCAGTTATACAGACCGATACACCGAAGGAAGTTCATCAGCAAAACTTCCTTTCGCAGGGGTTTTACATGACGCGGACCTTCATCATAGTTTCATCCCTCGAGACAATAGATTACATCTTTCTTGGCAGTTTGTTCAAGTGTGAAAGCAGGCAGTCACATTCAGGTGCACAACAAGCAACCACACAACGTAGTCCCAGCGTTAGGTTATGGAAGCCAGGAAATAATGGCCATAAAAAAACTCCAGTGTGTTCATGGTAATGAAGGAACATGTCACCAGTGCAACACTAATGTGTTCTGAATAGTTTTTTTTGTGACAAAAATGTAGCTCTGTGGCACAGAGGACGAAGACGTGGCAGGTTGTGATACACACACCATTTTTTAGCAGGATATGAGCATTGTTGGTTTGGATCAGCACATTAGGTTTGACGACAAAAAGAAAACAGACTTGCTGTATCTTTTATATACTATACACATGATCGAACGATATCGATACTCTTACTAGGGACTTATAGGGCTTAACAAGAAAGTATAATGGGAGCTACACTACTCTACCCAGCATTGAAATATCTGCACACTATCTGAGGTTGTTGCTACTTCAGCAGACTGCTAACCAGTTAAGCAGCATTGTATGTTTATGGGATTAACCCGTTGTGTGTGTAGCCTTTAACATAATGACCACAAGACCACTTGATGGGAGCTAAACTCATGATGCTTCTCTGAAGGTAGGCTACCTGCCGGATCATACACATTTGTGTATTCATATTTTCTATATCAATACATTTGTGGTGGTTTGAGCATATAATATGATATACATACTATTTATTATCTAAAGGTCTGCAGTAAAACCAATATCAATAGGAATAGTTCAACATTTTTGGAAATAGTGTATTAATATCGCTCATTATTTCAGAGAGTTAGATAAGAAGACGGATATCAATCTCCAGTCTGTCTGTCAGGCATGGTGCCAGGGCCTCATTCTTACATAGCTATGTTAATATTGTTTGCCTTCTTTTGACAGTTTCATGCTGGGGAACAACTAGTGCATCTGCTTGATTATGACACTGTTTAACCCTTTTTCAAAAACATGATCAATGCCAAGATTGCTTCTGACTAACCTGTGACCATTTGTATTTATAACAACAGGTACAAGAGAGTATACTGCGGACATGATGCGAGAATGAAACATGAGGACTGTAATAGGACCTGCATGCAATTCAGGGTTGGTAGTACTGGTGGATGCCTGCTCCCACTCACCTGACTGGTTCCACTGGTTTTGGGTCTACTCTGAACAGACACAAAGCAGCTGGGGTATTTTTTGGTCACACATCATTACATAGGGATTCCATAAGTTGAGATAAAGCCTACCATACAGACTCTATAGGGATCTGTGTGGGTGGTAGGATCAGGCTGCTTACATGTACGATGTTTAGAATGGCTGTGACAAGGAGATAATCTGTGCGTGGTAGAAGCTCTGCTTTGCTAAATACATATTTGATGGGAGGAGGGAGACAAGCGGCAGACAGCAACATTTAACATAGGACCATGGTACAGAAGATGTTTGTGTTCATTAGAGTCGGAGGTCACACACTGTACATAATGACAATCTTTGCACTTGTGGCATTTCATGTATTACAACCATGTTTAAAAGCATCAGACATAAAATAATAAAGTGTACCAGCCTAACTCATTTGCATATTTTGATCTAATCTGATTGCAGGCATAATAAAGACAATAACAGTGTGTGTTAAGGTGCATTACCAGGTGCAAATCCAAAGAACTGTGTTTATGTTGCTCCAGATTCAAATGTGTGTAAAATGCAAACAAGACCTCCCACTAAAACAGAGGAAAGTAGAGGCCTTTGATAGCATGTCAGAGGGGGGAGAGGGCTTTTCCTCTCCGTACTGGACTATATGCTTATAAAGGACCCTGAGTTGGCCGATGTTCACTCGCAACGTCATTTACACCTGCAAAATGACCTCGCACTAAAGTACATGGAACCCGTGACCCCACCAGGTGCCGAAATATATTGATTGTTATTAGATTTGTAAATGAGTCATATGAAGTTACAGAGGGCCTGTTAACCAGAGCAACAGACCCTGTAAGCAGAACTAGATATAATTAGCAGAGTTGTCAGCAGAGACAGCTGGAGTGGGGTTTTGTCATGTGTATAATGAACTGTACAAATTCTGCAAGGAGCCCACAATTGCTGTGCACTATAAGGATGTGCATCTTAAAGGCCTGTGCAACAGGAATCTTACCACCGTGTCAGTCCCTCTAAACAACTAGAGATGGCAAGATGACAGAGCCGAGTTTCTTTCTTTTCTTTTCAAAATTAGTGAACACTGTTCTTGCCTTGCAGGACCTACCAAATAAACCTTATACAGAGAGGACACTGATTTGATCACAGGTTCAAGTATCGTGGCCAGTGCCTCAGCTTCTGTGTGGAAACTTCATTGTGACAAGAAGCTTAATAAGGTGTGGCGCATCGACCCATGACGCCCATATGGACACACAAAGAGTATGTGGTTGTTCAGATGACAGGACAAACGGATGATCACTATAAGAGGACACGTTCAGGATTCATGAGAATAAAAATACACACTTTAAATTGAGAGCTCTGTTATTACTAGTAGTCAGGTGTTTATGAGTGATTCAGTGCTCTTACCGGCGTAGACTACGATGCCCACTACAGTCTCAGTGTTGCGGATGGTGCAGCTCCTAAGCAGGAGGTTGCTGTTATGGAGGCCAACACGAGCCCCATTGGGGTTCTCCCTGTGGAACAACATGCACATGTATGTTTGGAAGACAACTTAAAGTGTGTTCGCGGCAGTGCGATGGTTGCAACGCAATTCCAGCTCGTGCTTGTGTTGTGTTACTACTGCTTAAAGTTGTTGTGTTCCATTTGTATTTGCCTACTGGCATGGACCATGTTTCTGGCCTAAGATAAAAAGAAACTCACATGTAACCTCTGAACCTGCTGAGATCATTGTTGGGGTTCTCACACTCGATACGACTGTGAAAGTTCTCAAGGGTTATCTCTCCTCCCTGGAACACACACAAAACAAATGCCATCAAACCTGCAGACAACACATATGTGATCATGCAAACCACAACTGGGACATGACACAGGAACTTGTTGCCACTCCACTTTTTTACAGCGTGTTGTTGTCTACACCAACTTTTAGGGCAGTGCCTGCGCATACAACACTAAGCTGTATTTGTCTTTACTCCATTACATAGAATCACATTTGAGGAAAAACAGTTTTTGTAATTGGAATTTTAAAAAAGCAGCCTCTGAGGAGACGGAGAAAAGAAGCAAAGACACATCTTATATTCATCAATCTCTTTCATGCATTACCTGAAATGGAAGGTCCAAAACCACCTGTCTTTGTTTCAGGTTGGTCTCTCCGTCCAGATTGGCGGTCTCAATATAACAAACCCCACGAGGGTCAGATGAATACAGCAACAGCATGTCAGCAGGGATGATTTCATTGCAGGACAGACGGACGAAGTCTCCGACTCGCACATCCTTCCAGCACTTGTTGATGTAGGCCTTCTGCTGGCTATGGGACGATATGAGTAGACATAAAAAAATATTAACAGAGAGAGAGAGAGAGAGAGAGAGAGAGATTCTTGCAGAGGGATCTTTGGTCATCCCCTGTCTGACATCCTCAACACGGTTTAAAAGAGTCTGAAGACTATGTTCTTCACCTGGTTTAAAGGGGTACTTTTCCTGTCTGTCACCAGTGTAGCAACAGTAGTGGATGCTTATACAATGAAAATAATATAGGGCCTAAGATGGAGCCTGGTGGTACTGTACACCACAGGAGACAGCAGAGAGAAAAAATAATTCAATTATAATTTAAACTTATATTTATTGCAAAACTAATTAAACCACTGGGATTTATAGCATCGTATAGCACCTTTGGAAAGCTGACGAAGTGATGTCACGCATCCTGAAATTGGATAGATGCTGTCACATAGTGTTTGAACCAACCAGCATTCTATGAAGAACTACCGGCGTGGTTTAGGAGTGATGATAAGTGAGAGGAGTGACAGTGAAAAAATTAGACTTCAAGAAGTTAGCTTAGATGCTGCTATAGCATCAGTTATAAAAAAAACAACAAAACAACCCACCTAAGGAGTCAGGTTAAGATGAAATATCAAGAACAGCTATAAAGGGTTACCATGGAGGGTGTTTTAATCTGGTGGTGAGCAGAACAACATTTGTTTGTCCACAGAATATAATTAGGATATCACGTAGACTTCTCCATGGGCAACGATTTGGTGGTCCGCTATGTAAAACAAATTGTTGGACTCGTTCAGGGGAAAAGAAGCAGAATGACTGCAGGAGGTGGACACAAGTCAATTAATGTGAATGATGAATATTAGTTTGAACAATATATGTTAAGGCTAATACTGCTTAACTATACTGTTGTACCTTTTATCTGGCTTTTGACCACATAAACAGTGCCAGTCTTTTTAACTATAATGTACATGAGGTCTGCATTCCTCTTAAAAGTGAACCCACTTATGATTGGCAGGTATTTTTCACATGTAATGTGATACAAGCAGTGGTTAATCATTTCACTCGTAGTCCAACACCATCTCCACACAGGGAACAGCTGAAGAATTACCATCAGTGAACAATTATTTACAATGTAAGGTCAGTAGGTAGTCCAAGTCCAACCGCTCCTGTCTTTTACTGCAATCTAAATATAGCACTGACAGGATGTGCATTTTCTTTTTGTTTGTTTGTTTGTTTTTACAATTTGAAATTAACATTTAAGCTACAATTATGTATTGTTGGTAGCCTGGACGTACAGCTGCCATGTAAGTTCTACGGCATTAAAAACAGTTAACAATAAATAGTTATGAAGAATTATGGACAGTGGACATAATTCCACATATAAGTTTAAAAGTTGTTGGGCAGGGTTTGTCTAGTAAGCTAGTAAGTAAGCTACATCTTAAAAATGGCAAGATGTGACCAACAAAACTTCCGTTTTGTTGCCTTACTGGAAATCTTGAACTAAATTTCTTCCAACAGCTACATTTGGCCACTTATGGTATCGCACCAAAAAAGAGTAATGTTCTCCATAACTGTATTTGCATTTTGTTTAACAGAGTTTTTTTGCATCTTGATCTTGTAGATTTATTGTTGACATTGGAAGGACGGTAAAAGATAAACTCAAATTTTCTATTTTTTTTTTGGCCATAGGTTTTGTATCCAATTCAATTAATTCAATCACATTCTATTAATAATATCACTTGTGAAACTACAGCTACGAGAGAAAGTTAAAACAACACTACCTTTTTTATGTCAAAGGGGAATATACAGGTCCACAAGAATAAGACATGTCAGAAGTTGTTGTGGTCCCATCAAACTGACTAGAAGCCTACCTGCTGTAAACATGGCAGAGAAGCCTGTTGATCAAACGATCTGACTTAAACCTGCGGTAGTCTTCCCAGATATCCTTGACAGCCGTCGCCGACAGCACCAGTATGATGGGCACCAGAGCGATCTCTGGCTGGAAGGCCTCCACCACAGGGACAAAGTTGAGCGCGGCAAGGAAGATGAAATAGACATTGGCAAAGCGATGGAGCTGTTCGAACAGATTCTTGGGCAGGAAGGAGAGGACGGAATACTTTGTGGTCCGGATCTTGTTGTTATCATACAACTTCAGGAGTTGACTCAGTTCCTCATCCTCTGTGGAGGAAGGTACGACCGTCCTCTTCTTTCGCAGGCACTCCTTGGTCAAACGAAAAGGATACAGACGTTTTGAGCTATACATGAGTCCACTGTTCCAGTGGTTTCAGATCCAACGCCGGTTTGTCTGTTAGAAGCCTTTGCTATCTGAAATGTTCTCTAGCTGTACTTTTATTTCCTCTTTCATGATGTCCCCGATTCCAACAGACAGACGGATGCGGAAACTGTCTGCCTATCCCTCCTTGGTAAAGGCATAGACATGGCAGGCAATGTGGGAATGGGAGGGATGAGTGGGTGGTTAACTACTTTGCTGACGGAATTCATCGCCACTCCTCTACCTCATGCTGTAAACAAACTCAAGGTTCAAGTTTTACAACGGCCTCAAGAGACTGTGTAATCAGATAAAGGAGAAAGGAGTGACGGAAAGCAACAACGGGAATTGTGCCGTTATTGATTTCCTGGCGATCCTTCAAGATCAGATCGGTGGACGGATTCAAATATCGCCACAAGTCATTAGACAGCATGGTTTGAGAAACCTTTCAGTCAAAAGAAGTCTTCCTGATTTTGTAATATTACAGTCTATTTAAAGATATTGAAATGATGGCTCTTCAAACTTGTAAAGCTACAGACATGACCACAGCAGGACACAGTTATACTGAGGCACAGGAGGTACAAGGGGTAAAGAAATATCAGAACTGGGGAGTATATTTCATTAAAAGAAGAGCAAAGAAGATTTTCTTGATGGAAACGCTGATTTTACTCTGCTCTTGACTGCCTCCGTAAGAGTTTGATTTAACAACTGGCTACTTGAACTTCACGCGACTTTCCATCGGCATGGAGGTAAGTTGTTAATGAATTATCATTTTGGGGTGAACTTTTTCTTTAACCAAATGAGAACAATACAAAATATTCATTATAAAGTTGTAACAAATATTGTAGAGAAACAACTGAAATCGAGTTAATCTTTTACAGATAAGATCAGTATGAACATTCTGCAACACTACCAGTGAGGTACAATCACTAAAAATGTTAATGTTGACACTAAGAAGAGAAGAGTGAATTAATCGTTTGTGAAAAAGTCTAAAAAGACCTCTGTTTAAAACCTTGAAGGGACCAGATATGCATTGGTGCAATATTTGGGTTAACAAAGTGTGTGACAGGAGACCACTGGTTCCTGTTTACTGACCATAAACTAAGAGCCAACAGTTTAATTTAACTATGACCACAGCCAAACCTTAATATGTGAATTTGTAACAGTTTTGGAGGCCACTGACACAATGTCATGGTTCTAAGGAAGTCTAAAACAATTATTACATTACATTACAATATATATATATATATGCTTGTAGTTTAACCTGAGGTGGAAAGGGAGGCTGAGAATGCCAGAAAGAAAGTGAAGGTGGCTGCATCCAAAATAATAAAGCTAAGTTTGGTTCACGGCATAACTTAAATTCCCATCCCAAACACTAACACAACCAGTGCTTGTTTGCTGTCTGAATGAATGAGACACAGGCTGTAGCAGTCTTGAGGCTCATGCCTGATTGGTCAGCTCTGAACTTGGGTGGCAGGACTTACGGACCTATAATTACTTACTATGCTGATCAGTAGTTAGATCAGCCAGAGTACTTTTACGTTTTGTCCTGTAGCAACCACCTGAAGACCACAAGAGATCATCCCTTTTGTTTAACGTCACAGGTTTCTGTAGAAGGACAGATTTCTACAACTCAAATCAATTTCTTTGATTTTTTTTTATTTCTGGAGGTTAAAGACCCTCATCATCTATGATACATAAGTACATAGGTATCAAAACTAATTCAATGTTTTGTAATACTATTTGAAAGGTGTTATATCTGAAAACTGAAGAGTTCAGTTCATAACAAACACGTATGAACTAACGCAGTATCTGCAGACCTGAGTTTGACAGGTAGGTGAAACACCTGCGAACAATTCAAAGCAGATAACTGGAACTGGCCGTTAAGCTCATAGAGGTTGACTCACCCACAGAACACTTGCACTACATTGTTGTTGACCTTCTTGTCGGACAAGTAGTGCCTGTAGTCTTCTAGGGCATCTTTGATGGCGATGACGGTGAGAACCACCAGCAGAGGAATCATGGTAATTTCCTTCTGAAAGGCCTCAACAACTGGCACCCAATTTAGCAATGCCAGGAACAGGAAGTAGAGGTTGGCAGCCCTACAAAGGAAGGCCCAGTACAGCAAATTCATATGTAGAATCTACAAATGTATAAAAGAGCAAAACGTGCTACCAGACCATTTCCAATGGTGCACTACTAGAACATATTTAATTTTGCTCAAGGAACATCATTGCAACTGACCAATCACATTTTTGTAATGTCACAGCTTTTGAAACATATAATCATATGTTCAAACCGGGATACAAATATTGGTCTCCTTGGTGAATGTCCTGCCTCAGCCCATGATGCCACCTTGGTTTGCTCCAAATGAGACTGTCACAGAAGACATAAGCGATGGTCCTTGAGCAACATTTTATCACGATGTTCCAGGAATAACACAAACAAAAGCCAACAATCTATGACATCAGAACAGTGCGATAGGTCAGTTTCAATGATGGTATTGGAACAACAATAATTATGATGTTCTAGGAACAACAACATGGTAATTTCAGATAGAGCACCAATTATCAGAAAGACTGGTTTTCACTAGCAAATCCTAAAACCCCCCAAAAAATGTCATTATTTCATACATTTCTTTTGTGGTGCTTGCACAAGTAGAAATCTGACCTGTGGAACTGCTGGAACAGGTTCATGGGGATGAAAGTCAACAAGCTGTACTTGGTAGTGCGGATGGCGTTCCCCTTGTAACCTTTGGAGACAGCTTCGTACTCCTGTTGGTGGGGCCCATTGCGGGCAAACACCCTTCTCCGCTTTCCACTGACTCTCTGCGGGGAGCTGTGGGCATCCTGGGAGCTTTTGGTCGGCAGGCCATTGGGGGCAGAGTACCAGCCTCGCTCGGAGTCTCTTTCCAGCAGCTGGCGACAGCGATGCTGCACCCAGTGGAGCCGCTCCATCGATGCAGCAGAGGCTCTAGCTGAGCTGCGAGAGTTCACATCATCTTCATCCTGCAGTGAGAAAACCGCAAAGTCAGATTTTTCATTAGGTTGTTCTTATCCAGGCTGTCTGCAGGTTTAAAGGGTCAGTCTGGTGTTATTCTGCAGGTTTCCACTGTTCAACAAAACTCATTAAAACAAGCAAACAAACCGGTTCTGCAGTACTCTCGCAGTTCAGTTCTGCCTTTTTAGTTCCCTTTAAAATAGCGCTTTTAATTAACATTTAGAAAATACATTTTTGACATTTGTGAATTGATTCTGGATCACAGGAAATCAGATTCTAGATTCCTATGTGAACCTTGAATCTTGTTAAAAGGACACTTTCATTGGTGGCTTTGGTCTTCACATGGGATCTGATGACGATGACGTGATATGTAATATTAACAGAATTTTCATTAAAATTGAGTGGAAAATCACAATGAAACAATCGTGTATAATAATGTTCATCCCTCTCCTACTCTGAGTGTACATGACTACATTGAATACAAACAGATGCACTGGGATATGAACCAGGGAAGGTATAGGCTAATCATTAACTTTCTAAGCCATACTGTATCCTGTATCAGAACCATTACATTGTTATCTTTTATCAGTTTTATCAATACTGATAGCTTCAAAGAAAGACAACCTTGATTAAACGGGCTGTTCTGTCATAAATGTCTTTAATAGTAAAAAGAGTGAAAAGTCAATAAAGGACGGAGGTTAGTCTTTTTATTTGTTTGTTTGTTTGACTTTGGCCTTGGTGGTGATGTGTACAGTAAGGGTGAAGAGGTCGGGGGGTTGGGTGGAAGTGTAGCTAGTTATGCACATACATAAAATGATCATCAGTAAGAAGAAAGACATTTTGATGTCTGTGTATTGTGTGGCAGACATGTCTACTAAAGTTAGCATGCTAACCAGCAAGCCTAGGCCTGTATTGGACCAACACTCTTGTGCTAGTAGTGTAAACACTAACACTCCCCTGGTCCCTGAGCTCCCAGTCCGAACCACTACCTGCATGTCTAACTAAGCTACTGAACTACCTAAATGCAGCTACAGTCAGCAGCAGTTAGCGGCTAATCTGGTGATATGCTGCCC
>OMLP01016278.1:0-17509 GCA_900302685.1 Spondyliosoma cantharus
CTACATTACATTTACTTGCACAGATATATAACTTAAATGACTCTGTATATTACATTACGCACTATTTGTTTGCAATTCAATAAAAAGCAGCTTTTTTTAAAACAGTCTTGGAACACCGAACGAGATTCTGTAAACGGTAAAATTAAAGCTTTATGCTTTCTGGAAATGTGACAGTCATAGCTTTCATATCACCACCTGAAACCGTGCGAAACAAACACACACAAAGAATCGTCAATTAAACAAAAGTGAAAAGAGAATGTGGGTTGTCAAAAAGCAGTTTTGCCAATTATGTTTCCATCAGTGACCATTATTTGGAAGTTGGCAAGCTTCGATCAATGCGTTTGTTCACTGACGTGGCTGATAGGGCTTCGGGGCAGCTGTTTAAAGCCATAATGATTACAGACAGGTTCAGTTTTTAGTGTGTTTGTTTCTTTGAATTTTAGAATATATTCACCCCTGTGATGGAATGACAGTGTTACAATAAACCCACACTTCAAAACACTAACTGCACTACTGGTCAGACTGTGAATATGACTAAAAGCGGAAACACGGTGAGAGGAAGTGACTTCTATTTTCAGCCATTCAGTTCTATTGATTTGTGACCAATGAGTCCTTTCATCGATGAACAAATGAACCTTGCCCACAGAAAAAGCTCAGATAATGTTGACTGAGACATAGTTTATTGAACTGATGTTCTTTATGCTTGATGGTGAAGCGACGGTTTCGTTCTTGTGAGTTGTTTTGATGTAAACAAAAGTAGGTGTCATTTTCTCAGAGTCTGCAGGAATTGCGTGTATTGTAACAGTCTTTAAGGAGAGCAAGTAAATACACAGATATTATAAAGAACATATAGACATGGACTGGGATTCAGTGAAAGGTGTGGCATTCATTACATGAAGATGGGGGGGATCAAAAATTGAGGATAATTGACTGAGAAAACATAAAGAAAAATAGAAATCATAAAGACGAAAATCATATTTCCAAAGGACATTAACTTTCCAGATGTTGTGTGTAACTAAACATCTACATAAATAACATAAACAAAATATTGAATCATATTTAATTGTACACCTTGCCTCAAAGGAATACCATGCAATGAGTTTTACTCTTTTATTACATGTCGCTATGCACTGGACACAATGCAAAGTGGTAATAAACCATTTTCCATTACATCTGAGCATCCCACCCTGAGCATGACATCAGAAGAAAATGGCCGCTGTGTGAATATAGTCACTAACACACTGCATCAAGTGCAAAGTAAGACTGACAAGCTCATACATGGAGTTCCTTTAGTAAGAGTTTTATATTTACGGAAGAAGCAGCCCGAACACGACATCACCTGTTTGACTGAATCCCATTCACCAGTGTCAATATATAGGTGGAGACGGTCAATGCACAGCTTCAAACATCCACTGTTGACATCAGAGAACACTATAATTTCTATGGGGATTTTTTGTCGGCACTTTTAAACTGCTCCCACCACCACCACCACCATCGTGATTGATTGAAATGGCTATTTCGTTCTTCTCCTCGACTCCTCAGACCTTTGCTGTGCATCCATTCATCCACCCGATGTCCGTACTCTCACTCTGTCACTCTCTCTCTCTCTCTCTCTCTCTCTCTCTCTCTCTCTCGCTCACTCAGACAACCATCCAGTGATGCAGCTGGAGGGAGAAAAAGATGGAATACGCAGCTAAGGTAAAACACAGAATCGTTTTCATGTAAAAATAGAATTATGTGAAGTTTCAGCACAGTAAAACTAAATCATAGTAACGTCAGCACTTACTGTGAACTGCCGGACCTCCCCATTGTCCACCAAGTGATGCTCTGTCTCTGGGGTGATGGCATAAGCCAGTCGCTGTTACAGGACAGGAGTGGCAAATAATTTATTTTCATACAGTAAAATACAATACAATACAACTGATATCCCCTAGCTCCATTTTTGCCAAGGCATCCAAACTCTGACTCACGTCGCAAAACTTTCCAGGCAGCGAGCAGAGCTTGTAGATGGCATACAGAGGCACCATGGCCATTGAGGACATGGCTAGACACCATCCGACCATGTTAGCCCATGGAGGAAACGTGTAGGAGCCGTAGTTCGGGGGGTTGAACGTGGCGAAGCTCACACACACCATAAACTACGGGAGAAAATGATTTTAATACAGCAGATTTGAGTGAACGTCAGTACAAAAGAGAGTTAATTTAAAGCAATCTTAAAGCAAATGAATTCATATTGGATGTTAGCGGTGCCATTACTTTTGGTATGCACAGTACAAAGTGATAGCTGATGGGCGTACTAGATGCCAAGCCATGTGCCAACTCAGCTTAAATCATACATCTAGGTGTCCCTGGTAAATGCATTGCAAAAATACCAGCATGAACAATCACAAACAATCTGACTGACTTTAAATATTCAGAATCTTTGCTTAAACTCTTAAACGTGGCCATTTCCACCACTGATAACAAGCATAAACCAATCTAGCTAACTAGCTATCATTACATTGTAATTGCTGATTTGTGCAGGACAAGCCCACATTTTGACACATTTCAGCATTGCATTTGATGACATATGATGCCTGAAATGTAAGTCCAGCACTGAAGTTGGCAAAGAAGTTTGAGCTCCTCTCATATCAGTGCACGCCGACAGGGTAGGAGCACAGGTTGCTAATGTTAGCACCACTAGTGGCCAGGTAACGAAGCGACGATCCATGCTTTTATATCTTCATCAGAGAAATGGCAAATCACATTGTGATTAAACCAAGTCTGCAACAGGGTCTTGGGGGATTGTAACATTTCATAGGGGGAGATTTCAAACACTAACCCGTGTAATGTTCTAAGGAGCAAGGGGGCACTTGAACAAGAGGGCAGCATTAAAGATTTGAAATTGTATTGGCCATACGGTACAGCAGCTTGGTGCATGTATTGACCTCAGGACTCCCTTGAGGAGGACTCAAGTGGCCTGCAGAAGCAAAAGCTGGGAGGAAAAAGGCTGGAAAACATCTGGGCTTGTCTTGAGGATGTTTGATAGATTGTTGGAAACCGTACAAGTCAATCATTTTATCCTGCTGTCTTTGTTTACCTGGCCTTGGTTAAGGTTCCAGTGTGCAATACGTTTGTGCAGGGACTCACCAGGAGGAAGCAGGGGCTGACAAACTTCCAGCACAGCCTCCAGTACATTCCTGGTCGCTGGCCAATCATCTCCTCAATGTCGTCACTGAATCGGTCCACTCCTGAATCACATGGAAATGCTTGATGTTACTTCTAAGACACAGTTATATAGCGCCTTTCATATTCATGGCAGCTTTCTATTTAAGAATATTTGAATATTATGAAGGCAGTTGGTGCTTTTGTATATTGTCAGTTTAAATCAGAAGGTACCCAAGCTGAAACCCATCAAGCTTAAGGTCGTCAGTAGAAATACAATCCACATTTTGATCACTTCACTAACCCAAGTCACTCTGCAGAGCTCACTGTAATAACGTGCTGCTCGATTTTTACCTTAGTATGACTGTCTTTCTCTCACAAACCTGGCTGTATCTCCTGTGTTCTTACCTGGAAGGCATTTCTAACTGTGGAGGAGCATATCCAGACTGACGACCAGGTACTCAGCACGGCCAAATGTACTCATGTAGTGGACAGCAGAATGAAAGACCACACTGACCAGGGGTCAAGGGTTCATGTCAGCAGTTATGAGGATGGGAAATAAGGCCCACTGAAGCCTTAGGCTTGATTTATCTGAATTGCCAAGGTCACGACCCACCAAAGTGGGGCAATATGCTGACCTCACC
This sequence comes from Spondyliosoma cantharus, assembly GCA_900302685.1. Lineage (NCBI taxonomy): Eukaryota > Metazoa > Chordata > Actinopteri > Spariformes > Sparidae > Spondyliosoma > Spondyliosoma cantharus. The sequence continues at coordinate 3,789 of OMLP01016278.1, forward strand.
GCCCGGGGCCCAGTTAGTATTTAGCCCTTTATGGACAGGTTCAGTAGACATGAGACAAGAAACTCAATACGGAAGTTCAGGTCAGCCATTTTGCCCAACCTTTAGATTGTTATATAATACCTTGTGCCAGCTGGTGTTTCAAAATGGGGTTAGTTTTTCTCACTCTATGAAAAGTAATTTTTTCCTGTGTTCAGCTGGTGGTTGTGACGGTGAAATACAAAGTTTAAACCACTAAGTCTTTAGCTATACAATTAGAAAGACACAAACCCAAATGGTAAACATCTAATTTAGAGAGCCACAAGAGGTCACTGATTAGCACATCATGGGTTGGACCCCTTATTTGCTCCAACAACTAAAGAATTTCCTCCATGTTGTGCTCATAGTGGGCTATGAAAGTGCAAGAGTATATACTTCAGAAACAAATCATCTCAACTCAGCTCAATCATCTAATGCAGAGAGTGTCAATAGAATTTGGACATCTGGAGAGACACTGACTTCGTGCCCCCGCACCACTTGCCATCCGCAGCAATCTACAACCCAGCTATTAGACAGCTGACTCCTGTCCATGACAAATGCCTGTTCCCCAGCTGCAATTTTCTTGATGTGGATGTTCACCACTGCTGAGCGAACACAGAGGTAACACTGGCAGCGGTCAAAAATCGTCTCATTTAAACCTCAACGAGCTCTCATGAGCAGCACAGCCACAGTATTTTCTTGTATCCTAACAATACACATACACACGCACACACACTGAAGAGGCCCAAACCATAAGTGGGATGGACCCCCCCCCCCCCGCATCCTTATGTCTAATAGAACTCTGCTGCATTGAAACACAACACACCTATACCAACAGATTTCTCATCAAACCCTTAATAAAGCATCAGCTTTGCGGACCATGAAAACACGATGAATCGTCTGTTTTTCCTCCCGCTTCTCTCCCATCCTGATTTCTCACCATAGAACCATGCGATGCCGATGGCTTCAATAAGCACTCCAAAGAGTATCGATGTTCCTGCCGCAAAGTGGTCGAGCAGGGTGAACACATACATCCCACCCTGGAGAAACATAGTGATGTATAGTAAGTGTGTTATTATATTAAGTTTATCATACAGGTTACAGTAGGGACAAATAGAAATAAGACAGACTTCTAATGATTTAGTTCATTGCATTTACAAATAGCAGTGTCACAGTTACAATTTGTGGAAATGATCAAATGTATGTATAAAGTTGTAAAGACAGATATTAACAATCACACAAGACCAACACGCACCAAAGACTGCCCGGTATGAAACTTACATTTGTAACACAGAAGAGGGATATGAGGAAGGTCGAAACAACAATGAAGAGGGTGAACAGCTCTCTGTGCTTGTGGAGGAATTTGAACTCATCGATCAGCCCCGTGATCACCGACTCCATCCCGCCCATCTACAACAGGACACACAGGAGTCAGAATAAAACACAAAGTCAGAGAGAGTGAGCTGCTGAGCCACTGAAGCTCCAAAACATCAAAAACTGCTACGTGTATTGTTCGTTCCATATTTTGCTCGGTGAAAAACTGCAAAGCATTTCAGTCAGCATTATAGTGCATAAAGACACACATCACCTGGCTGAAATAATAGGTGTCTATTTGAGGCCGTGGGTGGGTGTATACTCACAGCACTGTCAATGCCCAGTGTCAACAGCATGATGAAGAAGATAACCGCCCACACTGATGATCCAGGTAATGTTGCAATGGCCTCTGGGTAAATAACAAACACCAAACCGGCACCTAAAGAACACGAATACGAGGGAGGAGAGTAGAAAACAGCACAAACACAAATTTATTTGGAGCATTTAAAAGTGGAAGCAGACACAAGAACTGTACAGAAGTGGAGAAGAGTTTGTGCGACATGTTTAATTGTAATCGACTTGAATGCAACCCAGTTCCTCTAACTGCAGTGTTGGCATTTGAATCCAGGCACTGGGTTTTCTTCATCGATTACATCGTTGCAACAAAAGATAGCTCATCTTAAATATCGTCGACTCTTGGAATAATTAACGAATGCACATTGTCCTGCTTCCACTGCAGCATCATTTAATAGTTAGCCATGTTGCCAGGACAACATGTTGGCAGTTTCTACAGACCACTGAATCGTTCACATTTGCATGTGTCATAGACATTGTGTACCATACTGACATGTCTACAAAACATGTCATATCCAATCACATTACACGTGAACTTCATGACCTGACTGTCGTAGCAGTTTGGGGTTAGTGGAGGGAATAGCTGTGGACTATTGCCAATAAGGCTGCCAAGTTTCTGGTATGAAAGCAGTGGAAACTGTTGACCAGGGACCACATTGTTTAACATTAGCGTGGTGACACTTGATAGTTTTAGGAGACATTGGGACAATCTAAGGCCATGTTTGTGCTGACAAGGACAGATAATTTAAGCCATAATATGATCTTTTCTTTGGTGGTTTTTAAACAGTGGTTTTTAAACATAAACATAAACCTAAGCACAGCTTTGTCACAACATAACAAAGATAATTGAATCTAAAGAAACAACGTTGGAACATAAACATATTCTGGCAATTGGGTCATTAACTGCACCCATCATGGGCTAATGCCAAAAGAAGCCTCCTGTGAGTTACCTGACATCAACAAAATATCAATATACTGCATGTCTCTCATTCTCTTGTGGGACCTTTTTATATTGATTGGATTTGATCCTGCCGCACACAGTAAGTTCTGCTTAACTTAACAACTGACTCACTTCCAGATTTCTCTAAACGTAATACCCGTTACAAACACAGACAAATAATACCTTACCATCTCTGGCAACTTTGTCCAAGGCGACATTGTGCTTGTGGGACATGTACCCAAGGAAGGAGAAGACCACGAAGCCGGAGAAGAAGCTGGTCAAAGAATTGATGGAGCTGGTGATGATGGCGTCTCTGGATCGTTAAAATCAAATGAGATGGAGGAAAACAAACACTTCAGACTGCGAATGTAATAATTCAGTCAGTCGTCAGCCGTCACATGGTCAATATCAACGTAACTGACAAGCTGGTCAATTAAAGAGTGTGTCAGGGCTTTTCTCTGACAGAATGCTAGTTGGCCGTGCTGTCAATAGATTTTATAGATTAGTCAGGTAGTCAATGTTTTGTCACAGATAAGTGAAGGGTAAGTCTTTGGTAATTGGTGTAATTTTACCTTATTTAATTGCATAAATGTGGAGAAAACTAACTATAAATAAGAGTGTGAGGGAAAAGGGTTGAAATGAGGTGTCATGTCTAAATGTACACGTGCAGCAACACCGTCCTAAGGAAAGTGACATTACAATCACAGTCGCTTCTTTTCAAGGTCAGACATTTGTGGCATGTTTCTGAAATATATTTGCAGGGATTTGGTGTTATGCTCAAGGAGGAATCCTCAAAGTGGACAGTGCCGTGTGTCAGTTATCAGAAACATTAAAAAAGAGATAAAAGCCTCCTGCTGGATGCTGATGATTTTCAAAGAGTGCGACAGTTTTGATTGGTGTTACGGCTGTCTGCTGCACAGCATGGTGTCAAAGACATGGCGGGTTTCAAGGAGCTTCAAAGGTTATTGTAATTCACCTGTTTGTGTTGCGTGTGTGTGTCTGTGTGTGTGTTTGTAGAAGCAACTCCCCGCCTTCTGTGCATCTCTGTGAATCCCCTCCTGCCTCTTCCTGTGCGTCTTTACCTGTAGCAGTTGTTGCTGAATTTGTTGTAGCTGGAAAATGCGATTAGCACACCAAACCCCACGCCCAGAGAGAAACAGATTTGTGTCGCTGCCTCGATCCAGACCTGGGGAGCGACAGAACAGGCACACTTGTGTGAAGCGGCAAACAAAAGGCACAGGAGAGGAAAAAAGCCATTATTAGGGATAATTGCAGGAAACTCATTCAACGGCAGTAGATGAAAGACACTAGTGAATACGGGGGGTAATTTTGCAAATTACTGCTCCATGCATCTATCTAATCTAATTCTCCAATTGCTGCCATGCATCTCTCTATCGCTCTCTTACTTGCTTTCACTCTTGTTCTCCATAACTGAGTCCTTTAGTCCTGCATGCTTCCTTATTGAGCTCTTAGTGCCTGCTATTATGATAAATAGGTGATTGTTAAATGATGGGATTGTGGGTTTCACAGCTATGGAAAATATTTGAAACAGGTTACACGACTAGTTTTCTGTCTCTTATTCTGCCTCGAGGAAATGCCTCTCTAGAGATACTTAAATGGTAACTCAATCAATTTTACACATTAAAGTGTGTTTACAGGTCTTGAGGAGTGCTATTGCATGTACATTGTGGGTAACGTAGGCACCAGGTTCTGAAAAGTAGAATGTGATCTGTAAAAAATTAAAAAAAAAAAAAAAAAATGAGTCCAAAAGTAATATAGGAGTCCAACGCTAGAGCAGTTTACTGCCTTTCAAAACCCAGTGCCTTCATTACCCACAATGCAACTTACCAAGAGTAATATGCAATTTATCAGATTACATGCAGCCTCTTCTGGAGACATAACAGGCTTTATATTATTACTTTAATGTCTAAAACTGGTGGAGTTACCCTTTAACATTGTTTACCACAGCATATTTTTTTCTTGATATTGTAATTGTGAAGTAAAGTCAACACTGAAATACGTCAATATTGCATTTGTTCCTCCTTTAGCAGTAACATGTTGCTAGCAAAGCCCTGACCGCAGATTGTTTAAAGGTGCACTCTGTAGTTTTGGTGAGGACATTTTAACCCGAACAGAAAGATCTTCACTGACTGATTTTTTTCATACCTATGTACACAAACTATGTTCCTTTCGTTTTCAACACATTGACCTTACAGGACAACACAATTTGATAAAGTTTTCCTCTGTTTGTATTTGGCGGGCCCTGCCACCTTTCTATCTTCAAACAGTGTTTGTATTATTACCTCAATAATATTGTAAATATTAAAATTCTGAATTTCTTCACCAAAACTATTTAGTGCCCCTTTAATGAAGGCTGTTTGCATCATAACAAACAGATTCAAGTATGAATGCAGAAGCAGCTCAAGAGTTTATGATGACTTAAACAAAAAATCCTGCAAAATGTGCCCTCACGTAACACGTTTTAAAGTCATTTTAGAGCAACCCAGCTTTTTAAAGAAAATACAACTGAAACTTCAAATGTTGAAGCATTCTGTTCCAAGTGTCTTTCAGTCAGAGTTACCGCCGTTTCCTCCCGCACCTTACTCCTGTCCCCTCTCTACCAACGACACTCACCTTGGCGTCACAGAGTCTCAGGAAGTCCACAGAGAGGTAGGCCTTAATGCCATCGATGGCTCCAGGCAGAGTGACTCCTCGGAGCAGCAGCACAGTCAAGACCACATAGGGCATCGTGGCTGTGATCCACACAACCTGAGAAGGGTCACACATGCACGCATGCACGCACAGGTAAAAGCATACAAAACACCCACACATTTACACGGGGGAAAAAAAGGCAAACACACTTCAACTTTGTCAGAGTCATTCATATGCATGTATACAAGAGAGTGAAAATGGATGAACATCTTAAACAGCTTATTGGTTTTAAACTGGATTAGAAATGCAACACATATTCTTCAAGTAATTCCATATCTTAAATACAGTTAGCACTCACTTAGAAGATTCTTTGGTATGAGCTGCAGTTCTTTTGGTTTTCACATTAAGAAACATGGCCACAGTGTCATTTCCTACCTTGCCAGAGGTTTTGACTCCTTTCCACAGACTGAAGTAGAGCAGAACAATCACTACACCTAGACAGGATGTCAACTGCCAACGTGGGCGGCCCAGATCATCAATACCATTACTGTCCTGGATGTGGAGCACCCCTCGTCTAAGGAAAAAAAAAGTTTTGGTAAGTACCATAACCACTCCTAAGTCACCATTTAAAGTATGCGTCAGGTCTCGTATAGCATATTCTCACCCACAAGGACCTCACTTGGCCTGAAGGGAGCAGCTCAGGAATATTGTTAGGACTGTACCAAATACCAAAGAACTACCCACAGACCAACTCATTACTTCACCGGTTGTTGAGACCAATGCCATCAGTTCTTCATTTAACATTGTAAATGCCATAGCTACAGCCAATGCCCTCAATGCAGAGGGCATCCTCTTCGAACAGGGTTCATGTTTTCAGGTCACAGTTATATAAGAGATGTACACAAGACTAAAGGTAAAGTAAGTACAAGAGAAGATGCACTTTTCCTTCCGTGTGGTGATGCAATGTCGTTCTGAAGAAAGAAAATACTTTCTACATAAAACTGCTCACAACAAGGTCTGTGGCAGCCCGTTCTCACTTCAAACGCATCAAATCCAGCAGGTGTACAGATGTACCTATGTTACTTTAAGTAGCTTTTGTGCCTAAACCTAAGCAAATTACAAGCATTTGACAATGCTAATAGCAGTCCAAAAGTCATAATATGTCTAAGTCAATGAGATGTTTGTCAGTAAGCTTCATTTCAAACGTCTGACTGGACATTGCTTAGAATGTATTTCTGCTTACAATCTGAGAGTCCTGCAGAGCTGCACTTTTCTACCTAACCCTGAATGAACTAATCCTAGATTAACTAATACTTGGCATTGGCTAGGTTTTAGCAAATGATGATGAGCAGACACACAGAGTTTGCTGCAGCCCACCTGAATGTCATTATTATTCACAACATCAGGTAAGCTATACACTTGGACCTGGATCTGGATCTTGATATCCTGCCTAAAATTGGCTAAACAATTAACACCTGGCCTTGCTGGAAGCTACCTGAGGTTCATCACTGACAAGGGACATAAGACTCCAGGGAATCTGGCCAGATAGATGCTACAAGAAGTGTTGGTACATCTGTTGCAAAATTTTGCATTTTAAGAGAAGGTTTCAAGAAACATGAAAGTCTGAGAACACAGGAACACAGCACTGGTAATCAAATGTAACATATTTGAAAGTGTACTATTTCAATGCATTCTGTTAAAAGTTAAATTACACATGTCACCTGAAAGACTATATTATCTCTCGACATGGTTGACACCTCGATTAAGACCATTTCAGAGACAGCCTAACAGATGAGTCTGAAGAAGATGTTCGACTGATGTGGTCAAATTGTCTGCAGGTGCTTCTGTGTAAATAGCACACTGCCATTTCAGCGAGCATGGATGAAAATGCCTCGACTGTCACAACAGAACGACCCCGTTGTCGCTGGGGAAAGGAGACACCTGGTCGTCCTCACAGGGAGGGTGGCCAAATGAGGCCAGGCTACGGATCCATTTTGTAGAAAATATAACCGATGCTGCGTTTAGAATTTTTGATAATTTCTTTAATTATTCACAATTACGTATAATTATATGTTACTACATCTAGAAAAAGAAAAGTCTGATCCTGAGTAATTAAAAGTGTCTTCAGTCAGGTGCATTGAGCCAGCTACATGTTACATGGCTTTACTGCACTGCATCAAGCTTTTTGCATTTCCTGTAGTGGTTGATACACAGTAAAGCCTGAGCTCAGCCAAAGACACAAAGTTCTTCTACTTGGACATATAAATAAAGTATGTTTGCCTTCAACTGCAGTGATTTTGAAGTGTCCATATTCACAGAAGTTTCAAAGATTTCAACACAGTTTTAACTTGAACGCAAGAACAAATAGTTTAACAAATAGTTTAGTCTTAACTGCTCTTGGAACAGAATATCGTGTTATAAAGCCATTTGTCTGGTAGAAGTGACATAAATGCTCATAATTATGACAGATATAATTCACAGGCAGTTAGAGATAGAGAAATAGCCATAGTGTTGTAGAATTGTCATGACAGGCTTTCTCAACATTATTCTTCATATCACTCACTCGACTTGCTCAACCCCCTGAAATTAGCTGCTAAAAAGAGTCTGTAAACCCAAAGACAGTTTTGAAGACTCAAGTTTGGAATTATGGCCGACGCCATCTTGTTTTTCTTTTGGAGCCAGAAGTGACCATATTTGGACAAGAGGGTGGAGTTGAGGATGATATCCTGACTGGATCTGACTGAGAACCCAGGGACATGGTGTGGTAGCAACATGTCCTTAACCTTGCTTTATCATCTATTTTATTCTAAATGAGGCTGTAATATACAAAATTAACATCATGCTATCTTGACAAAGACTTGAGACTAAAGCCTTAGATCATAAACTCTTTAAGAAAATGTTAACTCAGGTAATGAATCAAGTGAGAAGTAGCTTAATTTTCTCATAGGCTTAAACACCATCAGACTTCTCTTTGAAACCAGTGCCGTCATTAGAAAGTATGCCGGTTTAATGCACTTCCACACTTGCTTCACTTTTCAGGTCGGAAAGTATTTTTTTCAAATGTCAACCATCTACTGTTTATCAAATGAATAATAAGGGCTCGGTCCAACTTACTCAAAGTACTCCTGAGCAGGGGTGGCCTTGTAAATGTCGCCGACTGAACTATTGTCAGCCCAGTCAGAGCAGTTAGGACTGTTCCAGGTGTTGTTGCAGTGGACCCACGGTAGCTCGCTGGTGAACGAGGAGAAGAGGTAGAACAGCGCCCAGGAGATGATGACATTATAGTAGAAACCAACGTAGAGAGAAATGAGGATCACTGTAAAGCCAACACCTGTTGGAGGGACAAACAGGGTTAATATTTATAGGTACTGCAGGCAGAGATAGAAAGAATGGGAAACTGGCTGTACCAAATTGGCACCGGAGATATTTAAAATGTGGACCTAAGTGGAATCTCAACACTCCTCCAGATAAACAGAGTATTGCTATTCGTGGCTATCTATAATGGCCAAAAATATGTCGAGTGCCAAAGTATTTTGTGCAATTTTGAGGTACTTGTACTTTACTACACCTTACTTGCAACTTTATACTTCTGCTCCTCTCAATTACAGAGGGAGATTCAGGTATAGATAGAGAAAGTTAGTCTTCAGATTAAGAATTTTCATAAATAAAATGTATGAAGTGCAAAAAATACTATTAAAATCTATGTTAAAATCACATGGAGCACTGGGAAAATCGACACCTTCAGCAGCAGTGAAGCTCGAACATTCAGGCGTGGGAAAACTACTCTTTTGACTCGAGGGGGACTAAAACTTATAGCTAATCAAGTTGTGAGCTTAGGTTTTTGGTCAGGGAAGAATCACTGTGAATCAGTAGGAAAAGTCACATCTTTCATACACAGTTCGGACTTGGCAGTGTTGTAATGAACATTCTGACACAGCAGAAGCAGAAAGCATCCCTCGCTCAGTATGAGCACAGCAGCCTGCGACGCACACCTGTGGTCTCACAGAAAGCACCGCAACTTCTAAAGATCGCCTTTTCGTGCCTTAATTATCAGCACATCTACCCTTTCTGTAAATCTGAAACAATGTCCACTCTGCTCAGGCTGAGTTTAATTGTAAACCTTTGCTGAGAGGCATGACCACAACTGCGCCTTATTGATTCCTTTGTAATGTGGATGTGATATTTGTCCAGGGAGCGATGCCTCTTATTAGCGCCGCATGCAGCCGCCTTATCTCTCCGTCTCCCTTTCTCGGTCGCCTCGCTTTGGATGCATTGATCCTGGGAGGAAACCAGCTTGTTGATCAGAATAATTACTGAAAATATGGGCATGTGTATGTGTGTGTTTGAATAATTACAGTTATCCCCCCGCTGAGAGCCAGAGAGAGAGAAAGAGAGAGTGAAGCGTGTGATTAGAACGCCAACCTACTCAGTGTGGTCCCTGACAGACGGCGCATGTTCGCGCACAGACACACATGACGGAGCGCATACACACTGCGGGGCCACCTTCAGACCAGCGAGGACGTGATGTGACAAAAGACAGCGGTGCGGCATCATAGTGTGAAGCAACAGATGGTCTGCTGGTAATAATGGTATTTGAGGTTGTGAATCTGTTGCATCTCGAGACAGTGAGGTGTTAAATCTTTACGTGATGCTGTAACTTTTCTTTAAATTATCAAAGACAATTACAAATTGGTATCAGAGCAGAACACACAGCCCAAAGACAAAAGTCCGCTCGTAAAGTGTTATTATATTTCGACGACTTTGCGACTTTGCTCGGAAATTGGTCTTAATGTTTGTGTCTCCATTAGTGCATGTTTGGATGGCATTCTCCTAAACTGCGCTTTTGCTTATCGATGTGTTGAAAAGTACCCCCAGCCAGTGGTCCCCGCCACTGTTTGACAGAAGGATTCGGACAATCAGGACAAGAGTCTAAAAGCCCAATTTTCATTTGCTTTCCATCTGAGTGCCGGCAGAACCTGAAGGAGGATAAACAATGCCTGTCGCTGCTCGACGCAGAGACGAGCAGACAAAAGAGACTGGCATGAGGACGGACAGGTATGTGGGCAGACAAGCAGACAGAAAGACATGTGGATGTTGGAGGGAGAGACGGACAGGCACGTAGGCAGACGGACATGGAGAGAACGGTTATACATGTGCAAGCAGTCCTGTGAGGACATGCAGGTGCCAGGAGTAATTTGTATGTGTGCATCCCCCGGTGTGGGCATGTGTCTGTCTGTCCGTCTGTCTGCATGCAGAAATTGTCACTTCCTACCTTTAAAGATGGGACAGATCTTCCAGACCCCTGCTGCCCCTTCTCTGTTGTACTGTCCCAGAGCCAGCTCCATGTAGAAGAGAGGCATGCCTGCTATCACCATGAAGAACAGGTATGGAACAAGGAACGCACCTGCACAGATGTAGATAGACATGTAAACTTCACATACACATACATTTCAGGAGATTTCTTTACAATATCAATTGTAAAAGGTACCATTTTGGAATTGGACAGCAGATAACCCTAATCCTAAATATTCAATTCAAAGCCAGAAATCTTATTTATTACAGTTATGTTATTTTTGAGAATAAACATAATGTACAACAAATGGGTGACTGAGTAAAGAGCAACATTCATATTCACTGGTTTCATTCTTTTACTTGACACCAAACAATGACATCCGGCATTTCAAGATGTATGCTAATTATCGTATTTGTATTCTGTATTCGTATTCTTAGTATGTTTTGGTCTATATCTCATGTGACGTCTTTCCAGCCAATCACACCCGACGCCGGCTCTGATGATGAACCTGATTCGTGAGCACGGTGGGTCGTTCTCTCTCCCGCCACTCAACACTTATTTAAAACATCTCGGAGGTGGAGCTTGAGCTTTTTAACTAAAGGTGTGCTGCGTTCAAGTCGGGTTGTTTATAATGCACCACTGATTCCACGTATTTCTGTAATTTAATGAGCTCGCTTATGGCCTTAACTGTTTTCGCGCAGCATACGGATGGTATTCCAGTCAGGCTGTCTTTGTATTTGTCTGTTATTACAAAAATGTTCAGACTGAGGGACTCATGGACACTTTTCATTGCATTACTACTCCATATCAAAGAGAAACGTTTCTATGACACTTTCTATGCAGGTCCGTTAAATGTAAAATATGCCAACCTACGTAAGGTTTGTGATAATCTACCACAAATGACTGGATTACCTAAAACAAATGCAGTCGCAGATTATATGTATGAAATATAAAGATTAAAAGTAGTTGGTGGCTCATGGGTTAATGAACCACAACATCCTTGTTTTCCTGGCAGGGATTTCTTTGTCGCATGTCATTCCCCATCTCCCTCTCTCCTCTGATTTTTTCTGTCACCTCTCCTCTGTTAGAAAATACCCTGAAGTACAACTTAAAAGATAAAATGATTTTGTTCAGTCACCTTAAGTGAAACTAAGTAATATTTTCCCTAAACACAGTTATGACAACATGCAGGATTTGGGGACACAGTCAGCCTCGACCACGGCCACAGTATCATTTACAGCTCTTAAACATAATGAGAGCTCTATGTTAAACAGCCGTAATTAGTGGCAGTGATTGTCAGAGCTAATCTATTCGGAGCAGCTGTGGTGCTTTTTCCCCTATTTTTGATCTCTTTAAAGGGTTGAAAAAAAATCTCAAACAACAACATGCGATCATAAGGAGCTGACACGCACACACAATATCAACCACATACATACACGCGCATCTATAGCTACATATGTGTGCAGGTTTATATAGTGTATAGTGTGTGTGAATAATAAAATCTTAATTTCCCCTTTTCCCATATTTTACTTATTTCTCTCTTTTCAACACCATGCAAAAGCACCCCACCATCAGCCCCCCAATTCCTTCCTTTCACTGCTGCCCTTAGAGTGGAAGATGATCGTATTCTTTCACCCTACCTCCCTTCATCATTCCCTTACCCCCTTCTCTATCCGCCCTCTGATGGGAGATCCTTCGGGCACTTACCTCCCCCATTCTTATAGCAGAGGTAGGGGAATCTCCAGACATTGGCGAGGTCGACGGCAAACCCGATCACGGACAGGAGGAAGTCGATTTTCTTCCCCCAGGTCTCCCTCTCCTCCTCCCCGCTGGGGTGGGTCTGAGTGGGGGTTGGAGCCACTAAGGTGGTGGAGGTGAACTGAACCCCATTCTGCTCCTTCACCAGGATGAGCTCCACCTAAACGGAAATCGCAGAGTTAAAAGCAAGCTGCAAAAGACGCCTAAAACATACGACAGGCTGAACTACGACTGTATATTAGTCTCCTGAAGGTCAGACAGTGACATTTTGTCATGTTAACTTCATTCACCGCACATCTTCTCTGTACAATCTTGCACGTACAGTAGTGACATGTACTGTAGATGTGATTTAATGATTGATCCGAGTCTCATCATTACGTTATTATTCCCTCACTTCCCACACATGACAGGCAGTGACAATCAACTTCACTTCAACGATGTTTCGTGTACCAGCCAAGGCTTTACATTTCAACCCTATGAGTAATAAAGTAAATCGTGAATGATTGAAAAAAGACAAAATTTTAGCTTTCAGAAAAACTTTATCATTGTTAAAGCTGTTTTTTCCCCACCCAACTCTTTTCAGGTCTGCATGAATTGAATCAGACAGAGCGAGTGAGAAAGAAATGCACTTAATTAAGACGCTTGCACCACGCAGTGATTCAATTAGGTTTTCTTAATCGGACCGAGCGGCGCGCCATTAATCCACTACAACGGTGTCAGACATGCACTGACCTCTTTAGGGCCCATGGTGTTGGAGGTGGGTTTTTCTGGCGCCACAACTGAGGACATCAGGCCGACGGGGACTGTCTCCGTTAGCATGGAGGGTCGCACAGCCTTTGGGAGGGAAATGCCAGGGGTCGTTGGAGAGGAAGCTGAAAAGTCTTGAGAGCAGAGTGAGGAAAGAAACACAAGATGAAACGTTTTTTTTTGTACTTTCTGATATGGAAACTGGGTTAATGTTGCAAACATAACGAGAAAACTAAAGAGTGCAATATGAAAATGTTGGCAGACTGAGACAGAAATACATAAATAGTATGGGTCATTAAATATAAGAGATAATTTCAAGCTTTAGAGTTTTAACATGGAAGACGGTGGTAGCAAGAGGAGAGCGGAGAAAAGCAGCGTAGTAACTGGATCCAGGACGAGGGCAACAAGAGGGCGTGGGGACATCACAGGGTGCTCGTTTCATTTCACACTTGTTGATCGCCATTTTGCTCACACATTTGGCCCAGTGTCTACTAACCCTGTCTCGCCACAACATGTTGCACAGCAGATCTAGTTGATAAGAACTTTTCACTCTAACGATCAAAATTAGAAAAAAAAGGATCAGTATTAAGTTTAGTTTATTTCTTAAATATTTTTTTTTTTTTTTTTTTTTTTTTTCTTTTTTAAAAA
>OMLP01016279.1:0-13212 GCA_900302685.1 Spondyliosoma cantharus
CTTCTCTCCCCTCGCACGCCATTTTGGATTTGTCTCTTAACTGTCCATGACTCGAGGAGGCAGAGCACAATAAAAGTTTGCTGGAGCACAATGTCGTACCCCTAAGGCAAGGTCAAATTAAACTTCATCAAAAGCCCCAACTATAAACCGGAGTTTTGTGTTTTGGCAAGGTTAAACGGTTCGAGGAGACGTTTGGATCCGTCTGTGTTTTTGTCAATGTTGAGCCTTCCTGCAGAGAGAGCGAGAGAGCGAGAGAGGGAGAGAGGGAGTGCATTCACACATAACCACAAAAGACCATCCGCACAGGCACACCTACTGTATACCAACACAAAAGCTTCATTAAAGCACCTTGCCGTCGTCCCTCCCCCACAACGCGAACACACATGCCACCGCCGCCGCCGCCGCCACTCCAGCACAACCCTTCATCCTCTCTTCATTTTCATCAAAACATTGCAGATGAGGTCCTGAGCTCAATTAATCATTCTGCAGCCCTCCTGTACTGCCCCCCTATTAATCACCAAGCCCACCATACTGCAGGGCCAGGCCGTATAAACCTTTTCCTTCTGGGAGTGGTTGTGTTGTCACTGGATGTGTATGCGCGCCGAAAGCGCTCGCCCACACACACACACACACACACATTTCGGACTGCCAATCTTGTACTCGAAGCTATTTTAAGGAATGGGAGTCGGGCTTATTTCAGGGGCCTTCATCCCGTTCAGTGGATAGCCTGCTCGGAATGAAGGGATAACAAACAATTTACCGCGCAGAGACCGCACGTTGAGGGATTCCTTTGAGCAGGATAAAAATTGTGTCCCAGCACACGTGAACGAAAAATAGTCTTTCCTACATTAAGACCATGATCATTCAGTCATAGCTTAGCAACCTAGCTTTGAATTTCTCCGCAAGAAGCTCTAATAAGAGCGACGTTTCTGAGGAGTTTTGTATTTTCGACTGCGCAGAGCCGTGAACAAAAGAGCAAACGTGTGGAAAAAAAAGAATGGATTAACCGTGAGTATATCTGCTCAAGTTAATGAGAAAACATCGGCGCGCCCCAGCTAACTAACTTCCGACATACTGTGGTTTCCGAGCCAACGAAAAAGGGGGCACGCGATTTCTGAACTTAATTTTTGTGGGGGTTACAGTCTACGGCACAAAAGTACGTGATTTGCATTGGAATACGCAGCTTGTGGGAGCAGTGATGCTTCCATATCAGTGTTTTGGAGTAATCTCCTCTTTGTCCAGCTCTTTTGTTTTAGACTCTCCAGCTAAACACATGTTGGATAACAACATGCATAATATTCAAAACCCTTTTCACAGGGTTCTCGCTTGGAAAGAAATCAGCGGGAGCGGTTGGAGATGGAGCTTTCGACAAAAGAGTATCATCATCATCATCATCATCAGTATTAGCTCACAGCGGCTAATAAAATCAGCTACCCAAAGTGGTTGATTCATCTGACAAAAATAAGACATCCTTGAAGGGGAGGAGCCCCCTTGATCTAACTTTCTGTACGAAAGGCTTTAAAAAATTTAAGCACCTCCATTTGTTTCCTTCCCGGCAAAGAAAAAGGTAACGACCAGGTCAGGGTTGAGGTTACCTGCTATTTCCAGTGTGTAGGATTTTAGCTTGGAGGTTGTTGTTGTTGTTGTTGTCCGTAGAGACAGGGATTGCAAAATGGAGGGGAATGCCGACTCAAATAGTCGACCGATGGCAGGCTTTACACAGTCGTCGCCTGTTTAAATCTGACCACTGCCAACCAGAAAAGATCTAAGACAAGAAGTCTACCCCTGGGTTTTATCGAGTCAAAGAGATATGGCATGACCTCTAGAGGTTGTTGTTTTTTTTTGGTTTTTTTTCACTTTGTAAATAGATTTTTTATTAAATTACCTCAAACGTTTTCAAGTAATGAACAACAAATTAGTACGTGACACAGAAATTGGGCCAGAAAACTACGAAATACGGATGTCAAAGTGCCGCACTCGCACGCAGCTGCGTACACCTGTCACAGAAGTGTTCTCATACCTCCCCCGTGATGCGTCAAGGCCATTTCTGAAGTTATTAACGTGACACCAATTGCCACGCTTATCCCCGTAATGTCCCTAAACTCTTTTGCCTTAAATTAGCTCTGAATAATTGACCAATATTTATTTGCTATTCCCAGCCTTCCTCTGCTCGTCTTTTTTTTTTTTTCCCATAGAAGAAGATAGTACAACAGCTTGAGAGGCAGGGGCAGCTTGCTTAATTATAATAAATTTGTGGCTCTTATCTGTCCTTAGTCAACCTTGGCAATTTTTACTGCACTCCTTTTTTACCGCTCGCTCCTCCAAGGCACAGAAAACACCCATCTTTGCGTCAAATAGCTGCTTAAAACACAAGACAAAGCCTTATCTACAGGCAGCTGTGAGCGTGCAAAGAGAACAAATGATTCAGTTCATCAGTACAGCACGACCAGTGATGCATTGGATTTGTCAGTATTCAGGAGACGGTAGAGTCTCATTTTGAAAATGGCCATATTCAAATTATTCCAGGATAATGCACGTTATATCTGGAATTATAGCAGAGTGCTCGCTGGAGCTGAATTACAATAAACCTAACGGATACAGATCAATAAGATTAGTTCTTTCCTGTGGTGTTATGAGACAATACCTTGAGTCTCTCACCGGTTCTGACTAGGAAGCAACAGCACTGATAAAACGCTTCTGTTGTCTTTACAAAAAAGTTGTCGAAGGAAGAAAGGAAGCGAACGACAAACTCCCTGCAGCAAGAACGTGGAAGGCTGGTGGCGGTGCAGCGTCTGACCAGCAGCACATTGCATCGAAACACCAGAAGCCCGCTGAGAATTCACAAGTTGGCCGCGTTTCTATCAGACAATCTGCTGCTGGTGCAGTCACAGTCAAAACAACTCGTGGCGAGAAATGTAGGAATTCCATATCGTACAATGGACGCAAAAGGACACTCGTACCGAAATGATAAGCAACCCGAGAGTCTGCTCATGCTGTGACTGTGAAGACGCGGCGCCGCCTGACGCTTTTGACATGCAACTCGCGTGTCTGACGAAGAAATGCTTAACGTGCGATTTCTTTTAACACCTTACTTTAAAAACACAGCCGTTCCTTTTCCTCACCATCACCTAATCCCTTGTTTCCAGGGGAGGTAGCAGGGAAGGTTACTGGGGAAATGAGTACGGGTGATACTTGGGGTATGCACGTCGGAACAGGCCGAATTAACATAATAACTGACTCACAGGTGCTATTTCCTCAGAAGGTAGAGCAGGTCGCCTAGTAATCGGAAGGTCGCTGGTTTGAATCCCTGGTTCCCCTAGCTGCGTTTCCGAGTGTCCTTGAGCAAAATACAGAACCCCAAATTGCTCCTGATGAGCAGCTGGCACCTTGCATGGCAGCCTCGTGTGTGTGTGTGTGTGTGTGTGTGTGTGTGTGTGTGTGTGTGAGAATGTGACAAATGTTGTAAAGCACTTTGATCGATCAGCAGACTGGAGAAGCGCTTCATTTACAAATAAAGTCATGTTTGTTCGAGTGCTCTTGTGGGATGAGCTGATGGTGTCACTATATTGAGCTATAAAGAAGTTGTTGTTGTTGTTGTGTAACCCTGCGTATGAACAGGCTTACAAAACCCTGTGTATATAGAAGTATAACCGGTGAGGAAAAAAGGCGCTCTACAACTTATTTTGGAGTAAAGTTATCAGACTTTGGCAGCGTTTTGTATTCAGATTTGACTGGTGATTCTACACATGCAGTTTTATATCCCAGTGACCATTCACCGTTCTGGCTCCCTCCCCATTCATTTAGATAGGGGCCCGGTCTTGTTAGCCCAAAATAACTGCCGGTGGGGCGTTGCCAAGGTGGTCGCTGAGTGCCAAGACTTGCCTACAAGGACTTTGATTGTGTAGCCAAAGCCTGATATCTTAGTCCTCTGTGACACAGACCTCCAACGTTGAGCCATAAGTATATTGAACCCACAAAGGGGGCTGCAGTGTAATAAAACACCAAACACCAGCTGTAAATGTTCACAAGAACACGAGATGCATATTGATTTACTCATGGAAACAGCCGCCCACCAACACTTTTTTAGCTCTGCGCTTCAAAGCCAAGCTGATTTAGGACATAACCCAACCTAAAAACAAATAAACTAAACATCCGTGACCCGTTTTTGGAAACACAGGTGTTTTTCAGTTTGGGTTTGGTCTGATTACAGCAGACCTCTGCTCAGGTTGAGGTTGAGGTGGATCTATGCTGGGAATTACTACAAGTTCACCGCACACCAGCAGCTATAAGGAGGTAACTTCCCTGCATTCACGTGTGCAACAAAGTCATCGCGAAGCTCAGCGATACGTCAGTCAGGCTCAGTTAGTACACACCCACACAGTCACCTGTGTGAGTGTAACAAGGGTATGTAGGGCCTTTAATACACTTTTTATACAGTAGGAATGATGCACACAGAATACGGAAAGATGAACTAACAAACAGTTTTTTTGTTTTTTTTCAGTCAAAACGTCTGCAGAGAAAAAGTTTCTTGATCAGATTTGACTCAGAAGTGCACACACTGGTCTCCGTGAGGTCCCAGTTCACCGTCATGTCAGACTAAAACAAGCCATTACGTCCAAGAGACTCTTGATATTCTTCTGACATTGACCGAGTGCTGAAAGCTTCACTGAGCTGCAGCATCACTGAGCCTGACAGGACATATTTTTTTTTTTTTTTAGATAAGGAAAAATAATCCTTGAAAGAGGGGACATTTCTTAATGAATAAAGTGGTGCTCCACCACTTTTACCCTCGCCCAGTAGTCAAAAAGTCTAAGTTCTCATGTAACGTCCAACGTAGCATCAGAGCGGCTCTGCAGGCTAGCTGCCTGTGCACACGTGGGATGTGTCGGCCTCTTTGCGGCGCAATGTGTTTGACAGCTGGCTGACTGCAACTGGTTATGCATAATGCAAGACACATAAACTGTATTTCTTTGATTACACACCATCTGAAGCTGATCAAAGGGTCAAAATTCAGTCATCCATTTTCACTCAGCTTACCTGGTCATTGATATGATGCCAGTGTATAGTTACTAAACAGTACAGAATGCAGAAGCTACATATATAGCTACCTTCTGTCCCGGCTGACACGTTCTCGCCGTGGTGATGCTAGATAAGGCCATGGAGCGTAATTACATTCAGTTATTACAGTTTTATTGATCCTCTCCTTGCTCACACTAAAAGTGAGCTAGCCTGTATCTGATCCTGAGACACAGATTGCAGCACGGAGCAGTGCAATGAATTTTACCGCCCCGGACAAGTTGCATTCCTTTTAACCCGGGCTGTATTCACTGTGACTGTTTTCCTTCTTCCAGAGAGGACTGTGCCGTTTCAATTTGCACTTCTGTTTTCCACTTGGAATTCCGATCCCTCCGTCTCCGCGAGACTCCGACTCTACTCTGCACGAAAATGTAGAGCGCTCGCTAAAATCAGAGCCTGGTGATTTTTATTCAGCGTTGTGATGTTGAATACACTACGTCCTCCACGGGTTCAAACCCGCAAAAAAAAAGCAAAAAAAAAAAGCTGAAACCTGTCCTCTTCAGGCTCACATTCATTCTTTCTCTAATAAAGTTTCTTGACTCCACAGGGAAGGCAATTAACAGGAAAGCAGTGGTGTGCACATTTGCAGTGCCCCAAAATCATCATTTGCACATCAAACAGCCTCCGCCTTCATCCCGGTCAATTTGCATACAATACCACAAAGGTGCATCAATGTCAAATAGAAGTCTTCATTCCAATGCAGCATCTATGTCTCTGCTGCTGGGATGGTGCACCGGAGATACACAAAGCACTCGGCGATATAGAGAAAAGAAAAAAAAAAACAGGGGGTCAGGTGAGGAATAAAACACTCCAATACTTCCCCCACTGAAATCGTAAAAGGTGTGTCATACATAGTGATACAGTAATCATAGTGAATTTCCCCATATTCGTGTTTTGCTTTTCGAATCCCTGAGGTTTTTTTTTTTATGATCGTGGCCTGGACCCTGTCTCATAGAGTGTAGGATGAAGGGAAATACAGTTGAAGTCTGTGTCCTCCACTCAAAACAAAAATAATTATAAATGGACTTGCACTTCTATAGCGATTTTCTAGTCGACTGACCGCTCAAAGCACTTTACAGCACTTGTCACATTCGCCCATTCAGACACACGTTCTTATACACCGATGGCAGAGGCTGCCGTGCAAGGTGCCAGCCGCTCATCGGGAGCAATTTGGGGTTCAGGATCTTGCTCGAGGACACTTCGGCATGCCGCTGGGGGAGCCGGGGATTCAAACCAGCGACCCTCCAATCATCAGACAACCCGCTTCACCTCCTGAGCTACAGCCGCCCTGGAAACTGGAAGCGGAAAACTGCTCTCCACCCGCAACAAACAAGCAACCAGTACGCTCAGACAAAACATTACAAAACAACTGTCACAATCCATTAAAAACTTCATATTTTGCATATTTTTCTTTGCTCACCGCATATTTCCCTGTCAAATCAGCATTGATAGTCTTGTAAAATAAAACAAATTTAGGACCTCGGTGATCAAAAATTGTTCAGTATAACCAGCTTGTCAAGTGCACATCGGAGGGGATACAATTACTGATGACTCGAAGGAGCCTCAACCATCAAAAACTCATCCAACTTGTAATAGTTGAAATTCAAGAAAATTATATATTATTATGGTGAAACTGATGAGGTGCTGAAATTGGAATTTGAAGTATGATATTACTCTACCTGCACAGTAATAGCAGTGGTAACAGGAGCAAGGCTTTCCGGAAGAATATGGTGCAGCAAGGAGTCAGAGGGCATGTCCAAATTTGGTGTCCCCTGATCTTAATTATTGCATATTTTAACAAGTACTGTTTACGATTGTGAACATGTGAATTATTCTTAAAAAAAAACAAACAATCCATCTTGTTAGTTCACACAGTCTGTAAAGAGATATTGTGATTTGGAGTGTTTGACATTAGTTTGCATCACTGGTAAATGGCAAAAACAATCCAAAAGCATTCTGTTTTAAACTGTAAGGAGTTTCTTCGTATGACATCAGCCGGTTACTTTGACAACGTTGCCTCTTTTAGTGTGTATTTGTTGAGTGTCTTCGAGATGGCCCTGCAGTAAAACTCACAACGTGAAGGAAAAATTTGAATTTGTTCATTCATTAAGCCCATAAACGTCTCTGTGGCGTATTATCGACAGTGGCAGCGGACTTTTTTTTGTTTTATGCTTAAGTCGTCAAGTTCCTCAAGCCACCAGTGTTTTCCTGTTTTTTGAAGTAGTCCGTCTAATGAGGACGTCCCCTGTCTGAGCTGTGTTTTGTCATAAATTAATTGGCTAATATTTGTGAAACACTAAAGAACTCTTTGCTCTCTACTCGACAGAACACAGCCTCTCATGTGAGAGGTTCGGCTGATTATTGTACTGAGTGTTTTATTCTTCAGGCTGCCACTAAAGTAAATTATTATATAGCTGCCCCCCCCCCGTCTGTACTCGCCAGACACACGCTACACGTCATACCAGTTATAGCCAATCAACAATGAACGTTCTGTGCCACAGGCGGGCACAGAGGAACAGCGTAGGGGGAGAAGCAGAGCTGCATTTCGAAAGGCAAAGCAGGAGGTATCGTTTGGAATTACAAACATCACAATCCTCTACACTGACGTTGCAAAAACTCCACAAACTTATGTTATTGTCCTATTTCTTTAATAAAGTAAATGCATGAATAATGCGCGTAATGCACGCATGTCCGATAATGACGTAGGCAAATGTTGAGTCTCCTAGAGCTAATTTAAATGCATTAGTGATGGTCATCAAGTTAATTTGTTGGTCCATTATTTAGCCAGCGAACTGGCAAAAACAAATGACTGAATGATACGATAACGTAATTTCTTGCACTTCACGGCCGGTCTTGTTCTTAGTCTCAACCCACAAAAAGCTACGTAAGCTTATACTCGGAAGTCTCTGGCTGTTTCTTGTGATGCTGTCGTTCGAGACCTTTTGACATAACTTCTTCTTAGGCCTGTGTTAATCCAAGCGGTTGAATAACTTGAGTCATTAACTCAAGATTCGTGCAATTTTGAGGTACTTGACTAGTTCTACTTTATGTATCAGTATAGGTCTCCTTGATGACAATCAGAACCGAAAGAAACATATCGGTCAACCCCTGATACTGATGCAGACCAATAGGCCTGCTCCTCCGTTATCCTGCTCCCATTGTCCTGAAGCAGCGGCTTGCGGTCCTGAAAAGTACACACACATTGCGAATCGCCACTTGTTAATCAAAATTATTTCGATAGAATCAAAAATCAATATAATAAAGTAGCAGGCTGGACTTTTTGGCTTTTTGGCCGTCTGCCTACGCTCATGGAGAGCTCTGTAGAAGTAGCATTATAATAGAAGCACATCTGTTACTGCACTTTGAGAGCACTTAAAATCTCGGGCCTAAGAGATCTAAGAGATTTGGTCTTCGCGCAAGCAGATTCTTCACACGCGCGCACAGTGCAAAGACACACGGACGCACGGAGTTTGTGACTCATTTTTGCCTCACTTGCATCGTTTAGCATATTGTTGATAGCCCGGTGAACGCGCTTATCTGTTTCCACACAATCCAAACAGATGTATTTATCAAAAGTCTGGGGGGGAAAGGTTTGACATTGCAACCGCTGACTCTAGTTACACTTAAACTATCCTGCTAGCATAACACACTGCTTTGGATACATGCATTATTCAAGCGTTTCCTCTCCTCAGAAGGACGCATTAAATATTTGTTGACTTATAAAAGCATCATGCAACACTCTGCACCTCAGGACTGTTAATTTTCCACACACGCTTCATTGTAAAGCTCCATCTGCTGCACCACTGGTCCTATTAAGGCAAAGAAGGGAGGCTTGAATATTGGAGCGGAACAGTTAGACCTCAAAGATGGAGAAGAACACAAGGGAGAGAGTCTATATCCACAAATAAATAAGGAGACGTCGTGAGATCAACTATTGAAACGTCTGAGCTCCCAGTGATGTTGTATATTGGCAACAAGGACAAAGCAGAACTGTAAAACAACTCGCACGGCATAGTGATTTTCGTACTGCTGAACAAAACGCTAACTATTCCGGCTGAAATCTAATTAAAGCTGCCGATGCTTGTTTACTGTGAAGGGATTTGGACTGCATGTCACATTTGAACCCCCCCTGTTTCCTTTAGTTGTGAAATTCAGCCGTCTTTGGTTTAACTTTCAAAATTCTTGATTAAAAGCCGGGTGTAGATTCCTTTCGCTGTTGTTGTTTTTTTTTTTTATTTTAATTATTTCAATAGTCCCAATAAATCATTTTTAATCACTAAACACCAAATGTAAGTATCCTTAATTTTCATTCTATGCATGCAGACTAATTACAGTGCATTATAAATAGAATCTGGTTCTCTTCTGCAGTGATTAATTAGGTTCTATGTTGCTCCATGGAAACAATATTGTATAACAGATTCAAACATGTTGAGACTCCAAACAAATGAACATGAAAGAGACCAAAGAAACAGATTACTGTTCAGTTCTGAGGTTTATTTGTTTGTGTTTCCAAGCAAGCTTAGAAAAATTAGGCCAGAGCAAAGAATTCTCAAATCTGGAGTGTAGTGACGGCCAAAGGGAAAGGAATTGAAGAGGTTTTTTTCTATTGATCAATCAATTTACAGTTGCCTATAAAGATACTCACCCCTTAATTGTTGTCCACACACAAAAGATATGCAAATTAAAAAAATTATAAAATCTTTAATGTCACAATGAAAATATATTTCCCCAAAGTCATTTGAATTCATTAAAAATAGATCATGTATAATGCACTGATTGCATAAGTATTCACCCCATTTAAATTAACTGATCTAAATCAGCAGAGGTCTAGCCAATTGGTGTTAGTAGTCTCACAATTAGTGAAATGGAGATCACCTGAGTGCAATGGATTGCAGTATGTGTCTGGAAGGTTCAGTCACTGGTTAATCAGTATGTCTTCTGCAATTACGCCGCTAAGACAAAATAAAACTCTGTGCAACTCTACACGAAACATTATTTGAAACGTATGAGTCAGGGGATGGATACAAAACATTTCCAAGTCGCTCAACATCCCCCCCAGAGTTCAGTTTAGTCCATCATTAAGAAATGGAGGGAATATCGCACATGTGTAAATCTGCCTAGAGAAGGCCGTCCTCACTGACTGAGTGACCGTGCAAGGAGTCGAGTCTAGTGAGGGAGGCCACCAAGACAACTACGACTACTCTGAAGGAGTCAAAAGATGTTGCCCGGGTTCTTCACCAGTCAAAGCTTTATGGGAGAGCGGCAAAGAGAAAAGTTACTGTTGAAGAAAGCTCCTTGAATCTCAACCAGAGTTCACTCAAAGGCATGTGGGAGACTCCAACTGGAAGTTGGTTGTTCAATCTGATGAGACCAGAATGGAGCTTTTGGGTCCTCATATCACACTAAGTTTGGCAGACACCAAACGCTGCAGATCACCACAAACACACCATCCCCTTACTGTTTCTCACCAGCAGGCCCTGGTAGGCTTATACAGGTAGAGGGTAAAATGACTATATCTGGCTGAGCATATACAATTTATTGTGGTTTACTTATGACAAAGCACCACTGGGTCTTACTGAGGGTTTCACACGAGTGCTTTGCTATAAATAAACCGCAATAAATTGTACATGCTCTATGTTCTATGATGGCCGTAGCCTCGTGTTCTGTTGTTGAAATCTTGAGGATGTGCAATTAGTTGGAGTCCTACCATATAAACATGTTTTCTTGCATCTAGAGAAAAAAATTTGCAGGCCAGGGTATCTCTGCAGTCGAACCACACAACACGGTTAAAAAGCGATATTGCGCTTATTTTGGCAGATATTACAATTGAAATATAATTCATGATGATTATGGATGATGACATTTTTCATCACAGTTTTCATTGTCATTGACAAACTAGTAATGTGTCATTTCTCCCGGTCTCTGCCAAACATGTTTTCTTTCATCTGGAGAACGAGCTTCGTGGACCACAGCATCTCTGCAGCACTACAAATTTCATTAAAACACTATTTTGTGTCACATTTTACCTTTTTTTTTTTTTTTTTTTTATGAAATAATAGCAGTTCTTGCGATTTGGATATTGCACTTAGTCATATTGCCATTTCCATTATTTTGCGATAAATTGTGCAGCACTACAGTACTTTATTATAATGCTGTTTTGTCACACATGTAACCTTTATTTTAAAAAATGGCACCTTCTTGGATATTGCACTTAGCCATATTGCGATTTTGATAAC
Organism: Spondyliosoma cantharus; assembly: GCA_900302685.1. Taxonomy (NCBI): domain Eukaryota; kingdom Metazoa; phylum Chordata; class Actinopteri; order Spariformes; family Sparidae; genus Spondyliosoma; species Spondyliosoma cantharus. Next base: position 11,313 of record OMLP01016279.1, read on the forward strand.
ACTTCAAATAATTGCGCAGTCCCTAAAAGGAACCTTTTGCTTTTAATAAGCGTTTAATCAATTATAACCTTAATTCATTTTCCCTGGCTGCTCTGACAGCCCTGCTGGTTCACAATTAGAGTGTCTGCTGCAGTGCAAAATAAGATGGACTCTGATTAAAAGACTTTTTGCTAAATGTACTATCTGTTATTTATGCAAATATCCCTCGTGCTGTCAGTAGCAGTGAGGGTCACCAAGGACATTTCAAGACTGTTTTAAATCCGCAGACTCAAACCTGTCTGCCTCAGAAAGAGACAATGCAGCAACACATACCTTTTCCGTGCAGACTGTCAGTCGCCATTAGCGCTCAGCTCCAGACAGAAACCAACACGCAGGACTGTGGAGGCTACTGTCTCACCTGTCTCTAGCACTTCCTACAACCCCCACCTTACCAGCACACATCCATATGTGACGGTTCATTTGTCAGCCGCGTGACGCCTGCCTCTATTAATTCAAGACCGTGTGCCATGTGTCAGCCACTGAAATATATAAACAAATAAAGTGTTCTATTTTTAATTTTTCAAAGGCTGCACAGTAAGCAACAGCATGACCGGCCAGCGAGCAGGTCCTGCTTGTTAAATCAAAGAGCTGCAGTGGTCGCAGGATGTCAACGAGCCCGCAACCCGAAATCTACACGAACATTTCTCTTTCTTCATTTGTTGCTTGAGTTTTATTTTTATTTATATCACCTCCCTGAAGAGTTTGCAGGCACTATGATAGAGACAGTTGCAGCCTCCTTGCCAAATGCAGTATTCGGGAAAAAAAAGGTCTTCAGTATTTAACAGTGAACCTACAAAATACTAAACCTTTCGTGTGATTACGGGCTGATTTTACAGTAATTCTTCAGTGGGGATTGTGGTTTCACCTCATTTTTTTAAACAGTTTCTTAAGAGTTTTGATTGCATTGCGTAATCAAAAAGTTCAGTCGCTCCGTTAGCACCCTCTAACAAAAAGAAACTATTCTAAATCTCAACAGGAAATGTTTCATAGCCAACATTGATAAGTACCTCCCTGGAGGACGAAACCGCTCTTCCTCTCTGCTGCTTCACCTCAGGACACAATCAAGGCCACTGTTATTCAGATTCTCTTTGTACCCCTTGTGATTACATATCAAACCTTTAAAATGTTCCTCTTGTTTTTAGTGGATGAGCCACTGCATTGTGAAGTAATTTAACACTCGAGCTCCTTTCCTCTCGGCATAATTAACATATCCAGTGTGTCTCTAATTAAGCAATCTAGATATGCCCATTAGTATCATCTAAAAATATGAACACTGTAAGAATATCCTTGCCCGTTTTTTTTTTTTTTTTTTTTTTCCCATCAAATTTGATGGGGTATCAATTTCCATCTTCTCGTTAATTGAAAATATGTTTCAGAGATAAAAATGCAACACATTCTATGCCCACAAGACATGATTATCCTCGTGATTGAGCGTATCAGGAACACAGATCAAGACGGGGGAGACGACTTCAAAAATGTCAGATGATCATCCCGCGTATTGTCAAGACAGAAATGGGGCACAGAGGCATTTCAACAAGCTATTAATGCATCTTCTGGTCCATCATCGTGCGATGAAAAAGTCCACGCCAGACAAAGAATAATGGCCACTAAACAAACAGGCAGAGGTTAAAGCGCCGGCTGAGGCTGCCCGGAGCCTCATTAAAGCAGGCTGCCTATTTTCTTAAAAGCGGCTCCGCTGGCGGAGTCGCCCATAGAAACTCCAAACTGACAGAATATTTCATTAGAAGCTTTGAATATTTCATTTGAATGCACATCTTTGGATGCATTTCCCCTTTCCTCTCATACATTAGGAATCAGGCTGCTGCAACAATTAAACACACTCATCTGCATATGAAGAGCA
>OMLP01016279.1:13251-24475 GCA_900302685.1 Spondyliosoma cantharus
AAAAAAAAAAAAAAAAAAAAGGAAGCCATAAGGGACGGGGTGCTCACTAAATTCCCAGGGCCCAGCCCCCATCAGGCTTGTCAACACACCTCACGACACTCATTACAGCCCCGGCTACTCCACACCCTGTCTGACGTCCTGTGGCCCATAGAAACCAACATCCAGCACCTCCTGGCCCGTCACTGCGTCACCATGGCAACCGCTCTCTTGCTCACAACCCCTCATAGATGTTTTTTTTTTTTTTTTTCTCTCTTTTTCTCCACAGCTACATTTCCTGAAGGCTGGTTTCAAGCATGACAGCTAGCCATCCAACTGGTGTTACAGCACTTCAAGGTGAAGTTGTGGCACGGTGCCAGGCACCCTCAAAAAAGTGTGAAGGCAGATGAAAATAATTCAGGACAGATGTATTATAATCATTTTAGAAGTGATCTCATTAGTGAATTACCATAATGCACTGAAGCTTGCCTTTTGAGGAAGTGGTTACTATTATTGCATCTTAGCCATTTTGTTTGCTGCTTATTTATGCCAACTGCCTTAGCACTCAACCTCAGCATACCAGATTGTCATTACAATAAGAACAAAGGCTTGGTGTGAAACTAATCAGATTATATTGTTGTCGTTGTTTTAAAATCATGAATATATCATAATGGTGTCAATTTGCATGGCTTATTATTCCACCTCCGTCTTCGTGCCAGCGCACTCGTCTCTCACATGCTAAAAATATGATTTGCAATGCATTTGTGTGACGACTTTATGGAGCATAATTTAAGTCAGCTCTGTTTAGATCAACCATTGACGTGTTAATAAGGATATCTCTTTATATTTCTTAATGTGGGGCTTTCATTAAAATGCACCTAAAGCGCTGTACATCATATCATAGTTATAAGGGCATCATTCATTATTATAATCATTATTCATTGTGCAACGCTGATGTATATAACGCATTCTAAACATACTTATGTTATAGTTTGCCAAGCAATTGTAAATATTCATAATGCTTATCATACATATTATCAATAACACATAAGTCATTCTATGATGACTTATAGGGTCAAGTATCAGTACTTCATTATTGCTGGTCACTCACTATTTTTGCAAGGATCATAGTGTATGAAAATCCTCATAATTGCAATACATTATTATCAGGGCCGGCCCGAGGCAAAAGCAAACTAAGTGAATGAATGAATGAATTAATTAATAATTCAAGACAAGATGATTCTGATTTCATGATCAATGTACCTGTCAACAACTGCTGTGTCTGCCAGCATTTGAGTCATGCGCATAAACTAGACACCTCGCGTGCAGAGACAAAGCAAGGATGGATTTTGGATGGAGTTCCACTGAATCTGAATCCCAGATGTACCCAGTGGGACAGTAGTTCATAATCTGTCACTGTATTAAAGCAATTTATAATGTAAAATTATAATGTTATTTGAGTCAATAATTGTCAAGCACAGGTGACGCCGCGGAGGTGGGAGGGGGGCCCCGAATCAAGTTCTGCTTAGGGCCTCCAAAAGGCTTGGGCCGGCACTGATTATTATCATTTTATAACACATTTTAATCACTATTTCAATGCATTCTAATGTGATAATAAGCCTCTGTAAGTGGCCATTGGGTCCCTTCGGGAAAGTAGTGCTACACTCTGATGTAATACATTAAAAGATGATTATAAGTCAACCAGTGGTCATTGTTTGCCGTCAGTAAAGTGAAAGAAAGAAGACCGAGCCAACGCAGAAGCTGCCGCACACGAGACAAATCTGTCTGTGAAATATATTTATTTATCAGGTACTAACATACAGCACGAAGGAGGGATTACTCCACTGGTTTAATATATCTTACAAAAAATGTACACTGTGTAATCGATGTCTGTGTGACAATAAGTAATGATTATTGTTATAAAGCGCTGTGAATATTCACAAGCTCTTACAGCTCTGAACATACACTGTAGACGTAGACACTTAGAAAAAAAAAAAACAGCACACCAGGCAATGCAATGAAAAATATAGATCTGAGAAAGAAATATAGAAGTGAGACGAGTTCTACCAGCAACTTTTTGACCAAGCACATCTTTTAAAATGCTCAGAATAACACACCAGTGAAGCCTATTTCAAGAGGATGCTGTAATTCTCTTGTGCCGGTACCGTTTTAGTTTTCATTGCAATAATCTAGGCATTCACTTAAAGATGATATAATTGCCTCAGATCTGGTGTTTAGTATCACATTGGCAGATGTTCCAGTGTTGTGCTCTTGTGCTTTATCTTTGTCAATTAAACAAGTTTAGCAGCTATTTTCACTCAAGCTTCAAAGGTCAGAACTGAGTTACTGAGCCGTCTTCTCCTGCCATGGTAACTAATACGGACCAACCGCCATTGTGGCCCGGTATCTGTATATGTCCTGGGTTTATTTCTACTCTCTTGTCTGATAATAATGTCTCTCTTCACTTCGGTGTCATTTGCCTCTGTGTACACCGTGACGAATGTTCCACACGACATTTCTAATAGGATCACTTTCTCATTCTTCACATCCAGATTCCTTTCCTGCTCATCTCCGCGCTCGGTTAGCAGATTCTCTTCTTTTCATGGTCTCAGTGTTGCTATATCTGGCACCCGCTGATCAAGCAGCACATGACAATTAGACTGACGCGTTGACAAGCTTTGAACTCGCAACTTAACAGCTGCTGACACCTCAGCCCCTTGTCACCTTTAATATCAAGATAACCAACAATGACAAGTCTGTTGACTTCAGAAATCTGTAAACGCAGGCGAACAGCGGTAAATGCCGTTGCGATAACATTTGTGTCAGTAATGCGGGCGCAAAAAGCCACCGCAGCGAAACATACAAATGAGCGTCGCATACAGGTTTGTTTTGGTTTAGGCATATTGGAAATGTCCAGTAACGGCGTAAGCGCCGCCGACGGGGAGACTTGGAAATGGGATTGGCCCTTCTACTGTGTGCACAAGCACAATCAACACGCAACTGCTGGCAACTCTGACACCATCACAGACGTTGGGTTTTCTTTTTTTCCGAACTCCCTTATTGATCTTGAGAAGGGCCGCTGTCTCCCCGACCGGGTGTCGTGGTCCAGCTGACCAAAACACAGGTTTATTGTGCAGGGCTCGGTGTGACGTTTAAACCGTGCAGGAGCTGGAACGAACAGACGTCTTCTGCCTTAATAGGTGATTTTGCACAACCCCATTGCTTTGAGACAGGAAATTAAATTTGAATCGCGCTTCCCACTGGCTGTTCCGCACTCGACTATCACGAGCTTGTATTTATGGTCATTTTAAAAACACACTGCTGTTCTCATAACTTTCATTTACAATAGGCAGGGATCTGAATGCTCGCGCCATCTGGTACCATTCCTACCTCAAAGAGAAAATGCTGAATTCTCAATAGGGATTTTCATTAAAAAATGATACCCCAATCTACAATGTGATACTCAGGCAGCGATGCTAATTAAAATTTCATTCGAGTCGTCCTTTACTGATTCTGATTTCTTAGTGTAGTCACATACAAAACTGTGGAAGGGAGTTATAATAGCTGAGAATTAAACAACAATTACGGTTATGGTTATAGATATTTAGGCCTATCAAGCGTAAAGGAATAGCATTTTAAAGCAGACTAAAACAAAAAGAGTTTGTCATTCATTAAATCCGCGCTCTAGAAAACGTCTTTATGCTGTGTGTATCACGAAAACGTCGCTTTCTACGCCGCTCACATTTAAAATGTGGTTTGATGTAATCAAGTAGGCTAAATAACAACCTGTTCATCAGGCCCGTGTCAGTTGACTGTGAACGCGGGAGAGCGGTTTGCAACAGTTTGTGTCTGTGGAAGTGCCTTTGTGGGTATTGCGATGAATATTGCATGTTTCAGGCGTGTTTTATTGAACTGCATATGACAGCTGGCCGCAGTGTGTGAAACTGCGGAGCATCTAGACGGAGCTTTCGGGTCGGAGACGGATCGTGTCGTCTCCGAGCAAAGAGGAATTTCGGTATCAAAGAGCTGCCTCGGAAGAGGCGACACGGCGGAAGAGGGCCTTCTCATGTCGAAGCTTGAAATATTTATTTGATACAATAGACACTTACAGTTGCTGTAGCTCAAGTGTGACATGATTGAAAACCACGGCAAGCCATTAATTTTTCACATGTGGCTTTGAGTATAAAGATGAACCCGAGCCCCTTTCTTATTATTCTCGTATTATTCATATAGTCAACAAAGACTTGGAGGTAATTAATCATTTTGTTCACTTTTCTCCTCGTTTTCCTGGCCTGACACTGTTGTTCACTGAACATATTGTTTCAACTGAAGGCGCCGCCTTAAATGAATTCTTATTAGCCATCTAAAAATAGTCTCCTGGTTTCAGGGTCTAGGCTGCCTGTAATCTGACAAGCACAGAGGGAGCATCATGACCAGCCAGCTGCCAGAGTTGTACTGAAAAAACATAAGGAAAATGGGCATTATATCATGAATCTCCGGTGGACTATCAGTTGCTGCTATGAAAGATTTTCTTGCTGATCATTAGCGCTGGCAAATCACCGCGAGGAAACGAGACAGTATACGACTTCACTTCTGGCATTGATTGTTTCATCCTTTTTTTTTTTTTCCCCGAGAAGAATGTTTTTCATTCGCATTAATTTCCCATTTAGCGTCGTACATTCATGCAGTGAGAATCGAGCTCTTGGTATGTCGATGCGAGTTCGGGGATCCGAACATAAAGGCGTAATTTTATGAGACCTCGTTTTGGTGCGTTTGCAGTGAGAAAGGCTGTCTTTTGCCTGCTGCGCTTCGCAGCATATAATGTTTTATGCTTTGCTCAATTATATTCACACTACAGTCCCATTCTTTATCCAAATCTCGCCTTCTCTGTCATCACAATGTCCATATCCATATTCATTTGTAATCCTGAAGCCAGCACAATAACGCCCTTTGTAAAGCAGCGACGGGCCTTCATCTACTGTACTTCTGCCTGCTGTCTGTTTATGTGTATGTTCGACATCACTGACAACAATCTCAACACTGTGAGGTTCTTCCGAGAGGGCTTTTCAGAGCTTTTGCGTCAAAGGTCGTACGATCGCTGTTCCGGTGAATGTGTTTTCAGAATGTTGCTGCTACTGATAATAACAATCCATCCACTCATCCCGGATAGATCACCACACCACAGCAGGACCGACACATAGAAACAAAGTCAGACGGACAAAGCGATTTGTGACGTCTGCAAAAAGCCTGTTAGCGAATCTAAACTTCAGTGACTTGGTGATTTTTTAAGTAAGCAAGTGTCATTGGCCTGAAAACACTTGCTTTTACATTCCCTATTCTGGTCTGCGAGTTTAACGCCGAGGCCCTCGGGCTTACTCATGCTCTCAATCACAAGTGTGTAACAGATAGCCATCGCATCTGTTGTGATACTGCATCTGTTCGAAACTGCACTTCTTCGATGGGTCCAAAAATAGCCAATAGTCAGAATAGGATATAGCCACGTAAGAGTAGCATTTTCCCACCCACCAGTGTGATGTTTGATACCCTGATGCATCACAGTGCTGCGCAATGTAATCAGCCTTAATGCATTCCCGTGGCAATTATTTTACGCTCGTTGTTTAAGAAACATCAGACAGACCAGTCGACTGTGAAGGCCAAGGTCAGAGGCAGAGAGGTAAATGTGTACTTCTCACTTTAATTCGGTTAAGAAAAACAGAACAGCCACGAAAACCCACACGAGATGATTTCTAATGAGTCACGGGCCAATGAGTTGAGTCAGCGAATGTCACCAACATGCACAGACATTGAGGCAATAGATGGTGAGCTCAACCGGTCCCCAGAATATAATGTTGTATAATGTAGGGGTACATTCAAATATGTACATTTCATATGTATCATATCGACATTCCTACAATCCTGTCATGTCACGTTCACATTGAAAAATATAAAAAAAATGGGATGGCGGTGGCGTGACAGCTGGGTAAAATGAGCCAGAGACCACCATTTGGGATTGCAGTGCAACATTTGTCACCAGGTACCTTCAATGAAAGGCTGGAAAAAAAATAAATAAAGATACATTTGACGGGACATCAGGACACTTTCCAGCCATGGAAGCAGCAAAAGAAAAACAATTTATTTTTAACAAAGTGTTAGTACCATATATGGATTTTAGGCAACAGAACCAGGTCAGCCAAACATGAGCTTTTCCAAACCCTAACCAAGTGTTTAATTTGCATAAATCTAACCAGACCATAAACACAGCACTGTCACCAAACTGATCCTAATGAACCATAAAGTTGCAAGATAGAAATATGTAACGTTCCAACATATCCAGGATCTGCAGGAACCTATATTTCCCACCTTTACCCTGGCGTCTGTGTCGGCTCAAAAGAAGCAACAGCTTTGGGAAAAATCAGTGTCCTTGAGTGTAACCTATCTGCCTGTATTCCCTTCAGTCACTGCAGGCAAGTTTCGCTGTCTGCGGTGCAACGACCTGGATTCCAATCCGCTGGGAAAGAAGGTGGGGATGCAGGATAACAAACTGCACAAGGGATTGCAGCAAGGATTGACTTTAACACATGCACCAATTACAGTGAGCACAGCGTGCATCCTTTTCCAAACACTGCTGAGCGCGTCACACGCCCCCTGAAAAAACATCTGCTTTTGTGCACAGATCCCAATTCTACTCCCACATTCAGTATATGCACGTGTTATTCTAGTACACACGAGCACACAAACACACGGAGACACACACACACACACACACACAAAAACCTTGTTAACACACATCATAATGCACAAAATTAAAATTAAATAACTGCTCTTTGTTAAATAATAAAGCACATCTCAATGTCCTTCTTTCACATCAAAATATAACTGTAAAGCACATCAGTGTTTTTATTATTCTTATGTCTGCCAACCGTGAAATTAAAATTTACTTTAAAAAATACTAAAGCAAGTCTAATTTGATCTGTCATTATTTCTATTTCTATCAAACCATTTTAGAAGGACTCAATGCAATCTTAACTTTTCCTGTTTGGGAGATTCACAGACTCAGTTCTATTTGTCCAACACGCATGTCTTTCCTGGGACATTAAAGTCTGTGTGTTCCATTTCAATTAGTCTTTTGTCTCAATTCAATGATGACAAAAGTATGATGGAGAGCTACGGCCTTGCTAAGCTATGATGCTACATTAAGCTTTTTGTCAAAGTGAAGGATACGATATTGAATACGGCAGATTAGTTTCAGAATGGATTAACCTGCAGATTGTTTTCATTATCAACTGATCAACCGTTTAGTCTATGAAATGTCAAAGTGAAAAATGCACATCACAATTTCTCAGCCGCCCAAACGGTGCCTTCGAATTACTACTTTGGTCCAACCGACAGTCCAAAACCCAATGAGTCTTCATTTACCATCACAAATAACAAAGAGGAGCAGCAAATCCTTACATTTTAAAAGGCTGTAACCAGCAGGGAGGCTGTGGCTCAGGGGTAGAGCCAGTCTATTGTCATCGGAAGGTCGCTGGTTCGATTCCCCTGGTCTGCATGTCGAAGTGTCCCTAGGCAAGATACTGAACCCCAAACTGCTCCTGATGTGCTGGTCGGCACCTTGCATGGCGGCCACCGCCATCACCGTATGAATGTACGATGTATGAATTACTGTAAGTCGCTTTGGACAAAAGCGTCTGCTAAATGCCGTAAATGTGATTTAAAATACATACGGGTGCATTAAAGAGGTGAGCGACACGCTCCAAAAATTAAGATGTACTTTTATTTATTGTGTTATTGATACAACTCTTGTTAACAAATATCTATATTTGGATAGTCACCCATTTCCAATTATCACATGGCAGGCTGCCCACTCAATAAAATATTATGTAATATCGGGACGAATACTGTGAGGGTGGCATGTTGCACAGTTTTGCCAAATCAGTAACGGCTAATCCAACGTTTGTACCTACAGAGAGGGTGTGTAGCAGTATGAAATCCTAATTTAGACTCTGAATATGGAATGTCAGACACAACATTGCAAGGTTTTCTCATTGTGTCCCCCTAGTGAGAGGTAGCTGAGAATACTTTGTTGGAATTTGAAGTTGGTGAAGCAATGAAGGGTACGAGCCTCGACAGCCCTTTAGCCTCATATCTTATTTAAAATGAACGATCAAATTAGGATTCCAATCTAAACCAGGGCTGGGCAGATGAAGGAATCCATCTTCCATCGCCAGTGGCTGACAGTCATGACCCGTGACCATCGTAACGTCGTCATTTAAGATGGCGCACCACCAGAGAGCGCCATAAAGTGGTACCTGCCATTGCAGTTGCGGTAAAGCAGAAGTTGCTGCCGTTTAGTTAGACTGTGTTGCTCAACCGCGCCATTGTTACAGCGTTTTCTTAGCTCAGCTTCCTCAGTATAGCTAGCCAGCGAACTTCAAGCTTCGGATGCTCAACACAGCTACGACAACCTCCAACTGTCTTTGTCTCCACACCACGTGTCCATACGCGGTGTGGAGACAAAGACAGTTGGAGGTTGTCGTCAAAGTCAACAATGTCGTAGTCAGTAAGTGTAGGATTTAAGAACCATGCGGCTTGGGGCGACCAATTGGTACCTTTTTTTTAGAGGACATGCCTCAGTGGGTGTGGACACAGTTGAAACACACATTAAAACCAGATTTTGTTTTGAGCAGTGTGACTCGGTCATGTACTGCACACTTCTGCTTGTCATTTTGCTTTTTTATGTGGATTGCCTCGGCGGTACACGTCACTTTTCGACACATTCGGCGCCCACTGTTAGCAGTTAAACATCACGAACTAGCCTCGCGCGCACAAACATTTGTACACACTCGTGATTTTTACTCATCTTTCACCTTCATCATCACTGGACCAAAGGACAAAGACTCAGAGAATAATCAAAGTTACCGGATTGAATCTTATTAGTATGAGTGGCCTCAAACACAGAAACTGACTTGTTAGGAAACTGAGTTTTGCGAGGAGTTTTTACAGACGCACACTTCAAACAGGCCTGCTGACGCTGAAATGGGGTGGAGATGGCAGACGAGGTGACACGGTGTTGTTTGGGGAACCAGCTCCGGCAAACACTTCTGCTTATGTTTCCGCCCGTGCAGATATTCGCGTTTTAGAAAAAGCACCGCAGAGAGCGAATTTCGAGGCGCAAGTTGAAATAGGCATAAACAGACCTCTCTTAGATCTCATAAAGCACTTTACTTTGATATACATTTTTCACACACATCAAAGAGTGGCTTATATCAATCTGCCGGTTCTGTCGGCAGTTTCAAAATACCACAAATGCACATTCTTTAAATGTAAAATGTGCGTGAATGCTGCATAAAGTCACAAAATGACTTGTCAGTTTGACTGAGTAAAATGCCGTCACTGTCCTGATTAATATTATAATATCACAAAAATGGGATCTAGCCTTCCTAATGCAGATCTGTTGGCTCATGCTCGGATATTTTTCACAGCTACGGTTGCTAATTCAGTTATCGGTTCCGAAGACAGTTTCACACCTTGGGGAGCTTCAGGTGCCCCGGCCAGGGATACTGATAATCAGTCCCTCACAACTTCCCAGAAGGTGTTTCAGGGGTCGTCACTTGAGTTTTGTTGCTGTGCATTTTCCTAATCAGGACTCACGCAGCATAGGAGCCTCAATTAAATGTTAATTCTGCAACAAGTTCCGGTCGAATAGGCACATGACCTCCTGCGCTTTTTCCCCGCGCATTAAACTGTTTGGCTATTCCATTCAGATTTCACGTTTGTTCACTGAAATCACTCTCACTCAGATTATATAAGGATCAGTGCACACTGAGCCCCTAAAATATCTCACAGCACTTTTTCTTCCCCTCGAGCAAAATGCAAGAAACCATTTTTCTCTGGATAATCAAAAACCAAACTATATATATTGAGCAAATAGGATTATTATGGAGGCCTGTCAGTTTGGGAAATCATGTACTATAATGAGCAGACTGGATTATTTTTCTTACAGCGTTATTGTCCACGTGTTAATCTTATGGATTACTCTATTGTGCTGTAACCATTTTGCCGTGATTTTACCCAAAGTGTTCTGATGTCATTGTCTCGTGTGCATAACGTCTTATTCAAACATGGTAACGAGAATTTCAGTGAAACCTGAAACATAAATGAAACACAGAAAACGGGACATGGCCATCCAGTGAAACATATTTGGGGTGATTTTAGAATTGCTGCACGTGTAGTTGTTTGTTTTTTTTTTGCTTTGGGGCTTGGGAACCTCCAACAAAACAACAGCAGTCTCCTTGGTGAACAGGACATTGGTACTGAAGCCCACTGTGCTACAGTAGGATTGCCATGTGTAGAAATATGCATTAATTGCATTTTATCATTACTTGCATATTGAGCATTAATTACATTTCTGCCATGAGTTGAGTTGCGGAATATAGATGATCACGGATGACCGCCCACATGTGATTACTTGCAAAATTCGACCATCTCGATCTTGATGCAGAGTCGCAGTGCAATGAGAAGATAAATGAGACGGATGTGTGCTGTGTTTTTACTCTAAAGCGCGACTGATTTAAAGGCTGTCCGTTTCACTTCCACTTAGCGAAATCCCGTAGGCTTTGACGTCTGGAAACTGGGCGCGCTTGTCATCATGAAATAGATCACAAGATTGTGGATTTTAAGGAAACTTGTATATCTGCTGCCTTCCCTTCAGCGTGCAGATCCGCTCGCTCGTCGGCGCAGCTCCAGTCTTTGTGACGCAGTAGCCCATAGGCCATTACAAGGTCAGTCGGATTCTGCTGTGGGCGAGACCGGATAGTGGTGACCACAGACAGAGACAGGCAGCTACATCAGAGCCAAAGTAGCAAATTGTTCAATTAACTGAACCCTCATCAAAAAAAAAAAAAAAAAAGCAAGAAATTATCCAACCCATGGCTCAAAACCATGATACAATTAGGCTGTTATAAAGTGTTTGGGCATTCAGCGATTAAATTACTTGCCCAAAATACTTAGTCAGACAACAGACGCTTCAATTACAAACTGAAGGTGTCTGCTCCCTGCAGAAGCACTTATCAGTAGCCGTTTTTACACAGAGAAGGCGGCACATTTGCTCCAATGTAAGGACGGCAAATCGCCGCCTTCTCTTTTTAAAAACGAGCCGTAATATTCCTCCTTTTCCAAAAGCCGCCACTTGGCCGCCTCTGGGGTAGGCGTAAACATGTGACGTGACTTGGGCAGGAAGTTGGGCAGT
>OMLP01016280.1:36284-54871 GCA_900302685.1 Spondyliosoma cantharus
CTGTCTTTTAAATTGACTACATTCAAGTGAAGGCCAGCTGTTCCCTCTTTCCTCCTGCCTCCCACTTCAGCTTTCTTTTTTCTTATCCCTCCATCCTCTTTCTCTCCATCTTGCTCTCCCACTCTTTCTCTCTCTCTCTCTCTCTCTCTCTGGCTGGCTTCTCTTTCCATCAGGCAGTGCAGCAGTCAATAGCACCCCCCTCACCCTGCACACCCCCCCCCCTCGCTCAAGTTCAAAGGAGCCTTTATAGGAAGGATAGAAATATGCATTGCCAAAAAACCTCCCAGCAACAGACACCATCATCTCGCTCTGGCTTGCTCTACCTTTTCTATCTCAGTCTTTGTCTCTCTATACTGTTTCTTTCTGTCTTTGCCTCCTCGGTACTTCCTATAAAATACCTATATGGTGTATAGTGCATTTAATGTTTATTAAAAGTGCCTTGAAATCAATATTGTTTCTAAGGGAATGACAACCTAGTATTTCTTTCAGGGCTAATTAGGATGTAAGCTCCTGTTCCACATTCTCCCACATTATCTGTGGTCCTTCTTGTATTTTATATCAGTATTTCATGTAAGGCATAAAAGGTAGGGTGCAACTAATGATTATTTTCATGAACAATTAATTTGCGTATCAATTTTTAGATTCATTGATTAATCGTTTGGTCTATAAAATGTCTGAAAATAGTGGAAAATGCCAGTTTCTCCGATTCCAAGATGATGTCTTTAAATGTCTTGTCTACAACCCAAACACATTCAGTTTAGGAAGTAATATTTCAGAGGTTGAAAACAGAATCTTTTTTTTGTTTTGCATGGAAAATTACTTTAACAATTAATCTTTTATAATCGCTTATCAAAACAGTTCTCTGATCATCAACTAATCACTTAGTCGACTTATCGTCGAGCTCTATCTCCATAATCTATTCAGATCCAAACAGTAACCCATTTTACATAAGTTTAGAGTATGCCTCTTTCTCTTTGTATATTATCTTACATGTATTGAGCAGAGGTCTTCGCAGGTCCAAAACCTTGTACCCAAACCAAAACAGATCCCTGGAAACCTACCTGAACCTGATGTGCATCAATTAGTATGTGAATGATAGGGATAAACTGTCTTATCAGTTCATGCCCAGGTTGTGTCTCGGCTTAACTAACCCTAACGATCGCAATAATGTTGAATGGTCAAACGAATAGGCATTTTCCAGAGAATTGGTTTGTCAGAAGAAGGTGCTTTTACCTGTATTGATCTGTTATCACAAACTTATCCTGCTCCGGAGCATGTTAGGTGTTCAGCATAAGTTACCATGGCGATGTTACTCTGATAAGAAGTAAACCGCTGTCCTGAAAATCCAATTTTAACCCTAATGTTACCTCGCTCACAACAAATCCTGCTTCGTAGCACAGGCCTCTAAAGATGTTTAGATCCAAAATTCATTTAAAACCTGAGAGAGAGAGAACCAACGGCAACAGCAGCAGGATGTGTTATCAATTATCAAGCAGCTGTGGGATCGACATGAGCAGCTATATAACAACAACTATTGAGAAGACATAGAAACTCATTCCAAAGATAATTAATTTATATGCTTCATTGACTGACGAAGAAAAAAATAACTGAAGGTATTATTATAAACATAATGTAGGTAACTGGGCAATAGGACGATCATTTTCAAGCCTAGTTAATATCTGTGAGTCATATTCCAAAAATAAGTTGCTTCGCTTTACCAGTAAGCTGAGCACCAGCTGACATGAGCAGTGCGTATCTGACAGTAATGTATTTTCTGGATTTATTCTATATACTGGGTCTGTCAGCTGTCAGTCATATTGGACACGGAGGAAACATACAGCTAGAACCATGCCGCAGTGTGTTATATTGTGGTGTTTCCTGTGGTTACATTTAAAGGCAGCGTGTACACAGCGCAGCACATGCAAGTGCAAATGTGTCTAATGCACAGTGTGTTCCCATGTTCCACTTTGTGTGATCGCTTTACAACACACTTAGCAGTTTAGCAGTGTGCCTCGTGTTTTATCACGTCGTCGTGAGTGCGAGTGTGGAGCCTGTGTGAGTGCTTGTGTGTCCTCGCAGTCCGCGATTGCATCGTTGATTTGCCATTTTGTGTTGCTTGTTTTTGAGTGCACCGTTCTGTTTGAGGGTGGGTTTTGAATGCGACGTGTGTTTCTGTGTGTGAGGATGTCAGTGTCTGTGTTCAGAGCCATTCAAATTTGTCTGCGTTTGTAGGTGTGTGTGTGTTTGCGTGTGTGCATATTCCAAAGCGAGATTGGAAGTGGGTCTATTTCTTTTGCAGTCACTGATGTGCCCCTGTGTGTGTAATTGAAATACCTGAGTTATTGACTCTCTCTCCCCTCCAAGTCAAATAACTGCTCCAGGAGTGTTTGAGTGCACTCATTTGGAGGCTCTGGGGCAGAGCAGGCAACTCTGGCAGACCAAGGCCTGTCAAGCATGGACTACACACGAGCACACACAGAAACACACACGTATATAGAAGGCCTTCTGAGGCCAAACAAATATGGACATGCAGGCACACAAAAGCAAAATTAGAGGCACAAACATATGCACGGATAGGGACATACAAAAAAAAACTCACAGACAGATGCTGATATGTCTCTATCCCCACACACACCTCCTGTTGACGAGGGCACACATGTGTACAGTCTCTCTCTTCCTTTCTCTGACAGCAGCGATCCTCCGTGGCTGAACAACCCAGGCTTAGCCTCCTCCTGCCTAAATGGCTGGCTGACTAGCTGACACACGCGCACGGCCACGCACACACACATACACCTCCTTTTGCCTGCTCCTTCACTGACTCCTGGCTCCCTGCCCCTTCACTGCTCACTCGCTCCACACAGGATCACAGCCGTCTGCCAGGCTGCCCTCTTCCTCTCCATTCATCCTATTGTCACCACATTGTCCTCTCCCTCTGTCCCTCCGGAGGCTTCAAATCTCGGCTACATCCTCGCTGCTTTTTGTACATCTCTATCTTTTCATTCTCCCTTGCTTAATTCCTTTTCTCTCACTTTAGTTTCCCTCTCTTTTCCTCTTTCCTCTCATGTGCTCCCTCCTCTCCGGTTTTATCTGCTCTCTTTCTATCTCTGGCCATATCTCTCCATCTCTCTCTCCTGTCTCCAGCCGGCCATTCATCCCTCTGCATTGTGTGGTGTAGTGTATTGTTGCCTGTGTACAGTCGCCAGCGCTGACGTCAGCTGTGGATCCACAGAGAAGACAGTGACCGGCTCAGAAGCGCATTCAAAGCCTTGCTGGCTGGCTTCCCTGCGTCTGGCCGACTGACTCGCTGGCCTCGCTACCCCCTCTGGGAATTTTAATACTCACTAATCGATCACCTTGTGCCAACAGAGGTGATAATGTGGCCAGACCCTGATTATTGTTGCTGTAAATGAAGCGCTGTTTTGCAGCACTTCATTTTATTCAAGGTTTCTTAACATTCAACCCACACCCTCAAGTGATTTTTTTTTATCACCGTATCTCTCACCCTGCCTCTTTTCTTTGCTTCTGCGTCTGTCTTGCTCCTCTTATAGCATGTATTTTTCTCAAAGGCTAATGAAAATTCTGCAGACCTCTGGCATCTGAATGAGTGTGTTGGACAGTACATTAATACTGCTCTTAAGAAGAGAGCGAAGCGATAGAGAGAGGAAGCCAGAGGAAATGGTGTGTGTGTGTGGGGGGGGGGGACATGGTGGCTAGGGTGCCGTGTAGAGGATAAAGGGGGGAGCGAGAGTGCGCAAATCTGGAAATTCAATTATAACTGTGCCCTGGCAGTAATTCCACTGGTATAAATGGGATAGCGGAGCGAGAGGAGAGATGGATAGAGATGGATGAAGGATGAGAGAGAAAGAGGCAGAGAAGAGATGGAAAGTTGAGGAACAAATGGATCCAAGTTGGCCGAGAAAACAGGAGTTCAACATCAGCATGTGTGCATCATTATTTCCTGATTTTCTAAACAAAGCATTGAATGCACGTTGTTTTCATTTCACACAGCAGGAAATGATAATGACACGTTTCAGCCTCACGGATGCAGCGCATTACACTCATTATTTGAAAGAGCTTTCCGCAAGTGTTTCACATGCACATTGTACCTCTCGACATGCCACCTCAATGGTAAAGCCCTGATCTCATTAATGCAGAAACAAGGTAACGGATCAACCCATGCGCATCCCCTGGGAGGGGCAGGTTAGCCTTTGATGTTGAGTGAAGCTCAGAGAGAGTCCTAAGAAGCCAGGGAGATTTCAGCACCCTGCCTGCCTGTCCTGTCTGTCAGCTACCATACTCACATAGAGTCCACAATGAAAGACAAAGTGCATAACAAACTCATTCTCATTCATATAATTTGCGACATTGAAAGCATGAATATCTACAAAATATGGCTGTTTTGAATAGCTTCAAAGCGTCATTCTTGTGCTTTTAAATGCATGTCTGTTGATTGTGTTGAAACCTGTTATTTCTGCACAGTTCCATCTCATGTGATCCAAGCATTTCCAATTACTTCAGAGCGTTGTTAAGTCTAAAAGCCGGAACCTCATCAAAAAAGATGAATGATATCATTTTCCGAAATTCACAACATGTTTTTATCTTGTGAAATATTCTGCCTCAATCCATATTTAATTTTTCATTAAAAACAATTTAACTGGCCACAGAGCAGTTGTCTCCCCTGCATGTCACACACTACGGGAGTATTAACAGGGCGGTCTAGCAGCTGTTCAAAAATTACATTTATATAACTACAATAACAAATAATTTATTTCAGCTCTGATACTATTAAAATTGAGAATTTTGTTTGAGCATTTTTCATACAGTGTGCTGATGCCGTGAAATATCGCAACATATAATATATTCAAAGATTAATATAAAAAAAGTCTACAGAAGCTTTGAATGTTAAAAAAAAAAAAAAATCACGTTTGGTTCAGTCATACCGAGAACATAAACACACTACTGTACATCTTACATTGTACATCACAGGAGCTTGGCTCACAGACCGGCTCAGCCACACACAATAACGAGCTCATGTTGCAGAACTGCAGAGTTCTGTCTAGACTCGCATTTCTCACCTCCTCCTCTTCTTCTGTCCAGCTCAATATTCCATTTCAACACTGGTGGCAGGCTTGGATATCACTCTGTGAGCGATGTTTATTGGAGTGTCTGTCTCTGACTGTACTGCTGTTTGGTTGCTGTGCATTCTGTATCACTCATATTTAGATTTAGCCTCTCCAAGGCGAGGGACTTGTGAGTGTATTATGTACCGTGTGTCCAGAGTAGGTTTGTGCCATTTCGAGTATATTTATCATCTCATATATGGCACCTTGCAGGTTACATTGAAATTGCATTGTTCCGACACGGCTATAATAAAACAAATTGATGAAAATGATCGATGAGATTAAGGACAGCAGCTTCGAGTCCCTCAGAATTTGCTCCAGCCGCCCCCGTGTACAAACTCATTAAAGGAGTCATAAAGGTAACTAATGAAAATCATGACCGGTATCATTACAAGCCCACTGGTGTCCTCTCGCCTTTCTCCTCTGTGAGCAAGAGAATAAAGGCAGCTAAATTAATGTTCGCACCAATATTGTTACAAAACCGCTGCTGTGCTTTTAGTAGTATCTGTTCTCCTCTGTGTGTAAAGCCAACTAAATTAAAGTTCAGGCCAATATTGTTACATAACCATTTACACTGCTCCTCTGTGTGCCTCTGTCATTTTCCAGGATGACAACTCCATGTTCTTTCAGTTCGGCCCCTCCATCGAGCAGCAGGCTTCCGTCATCCTAAACATCATGGAGGAATACGACTGGTACATCTTCTCCATCGTCACCACATACTACCCTGGTTACCAGGACTTTGTCACCAAGGTAACCGCACTCAGCTGTGACAACGTGCACAAATAATCAGGGCGTAAAGGCACGATGACACAGAACGGAAGATGAATGCGCTTCCACCTCTGATTACTTTAATGTCACACCAGAAATACTGCAGCCCTTTCCCAGTTAATTGACTTTATAAATAATGAACATGTAACATTTTAATATATGATGCTTTTTAGAGCCAAGTTTGATAAGCATTCAGGGATTGGTATGACCAACTCCTGGACCTTCAGTGGTTGATTTCATCAACCGTTCTTCATGTGGAATCGATTCTGCAGTGGTGCCTTATGTAATATCATCTTCATACTGAAAAAATGTGTCAAATCCATAATAAAGTAATAGTCTCTTGTGCAAATGTGTCAGTAAATGACAGAAGATATTGTTTAACCCAGATAAGGAAAATAGTTGTGATTCTGTGTAAAACATGACTAAAACAGAATGTGACAATTTGCTACCCAACCTATACTTAACACTTAATTTTACTTCATTAACTTCATTGATTTTTTTAAAGGTTAAATTGACTGGGGGCCAGGTTCACCAATTTGTGTGTATAAAGGATATTAAGAAGAAGACAAAAAACAAAAGTCTTAAAATGTAAACGCGACTGTCTTCTGATCTGCCTCTTCTTCCTTTGTCCGATCCAGATCCGCAGTACCATCGAGAACAGCTTTGTGGGCTGGGAACTGGAGGAAGTTTTGCTACTCGACATGTCCGTAGATGACGGCGATTCAAAGATCCAAAACCAGCTGAAGAAGCTCCAGAGCCCCGTCATTCTCCTCTACTGCACAAAAGAAGAGGCCAACACCATCTTCGAGGTGGCCCACTCTGTCGGGATCACCGGCTACGGCTATACATGGATAGTGCCCTCGCTGGTAGCTGGAGATACTATCGTAGTGCCTGCAGAGTTCCCCACAGGTAGGAAATCTCCGATAGCAAGTCATGGAGGTCCACTTGCATTTTTTTCTGTGACTGAGATGGAATCTGTGGTTGCAGTGCTGACAGCACTTTTGGCTAGCTTGAACTCAGCAATGTCAGGTATCACTTGTGGTGATGTTAGTCTGCTGTAGCTTAAAACATTGCCCGAAGAATGATCAAACGCTGAATCTAGGGCTGCAACTTATTATTATTTTCACTGTTGATTTCTCAATTATTGCTGCATTTACTACATACATATTTACCACATACCAATTAAATAATTTTCTTAACTAATCCATTAGTTTGAGTCGGGAAATGGTGAAAAATGTCAATCAATGTTTCCCAAAGCCCATGATGACCTTCTTGGATCTACATCTTGACTTTTTTCCCCCCAGAAGCTTACTCAAACCAATGAATCGCTTAAAATACTGTATTTGTGGATAATTTGATAGTTTACAGCTAATCGATTAAGCGATTAATCATTGCAGACTTACTAACCTTGGCCATAATAAGTCTAAAATACAAAAATGTTGTGAACTACTCATGAAAGACGAAGGCATGTACCTTCGTACAAGACGTGCCAATATATAAAGCTGCGTTCCAGACAATGTTAAAGGTTGAAATTTCCCAGTTAAATCTTCCAACTTCCAACCTCAAAGCATTCTAGGTACAAGATGCCAACAACGAGGAAGGAAAATTACATATGAGGTAACAGGCGTCATTATACATTTTATTTACAGCACTTTTATGCTTGGAGATGTATCTAAACCTTTCATTCACTTGCCTTGCACAAATGCTGTGGTCTACAAATACACTGTATGGCCTTCCCACGGCTACTCCCATTGTTCTGTGACGTCAGACAACTGCTCCCTTGTATATTCGGGGTAGATGGATGTGCTCCATGTTTACAGGTAGGAATTCTGACTTTGATTGGCGCTCCAGTATGCATCTTCTATTAAGACGTCAAAAATACTTGAGTCACGAGTTTTCTGGAACACAGCATAGGTCTTACACTTGACTTTGAGAACACTTAGCCTTTGAAATGTTACTTTCCAAATTTTATTTTCATTTTTATTTTCCTGCAAGACAAGAAACCAACTGACCTTTCCTGATAAAAAGCATGGGAGCGTTTCTCACCCCCGCCTGCCCCCCGCAACACCACTGGAGGTCATTCTAACCTTTGAAGGTCAAACGTGGAACCAAAGTGACATCTAAGTTGGGGTGCATTAACCACACGACCTGCTCACGCAATCTGTCAGGCATAGCTGTCAAAGTGCCTCATGTAACTGGACTTGCAGTACTTGGGGGTGGACAGACGGTTTCAGAAAGGCCAGATCTCAGTGGGAATCAAACCTTTAACTGGTAGTGATGTCGCCACTAATGGAACTAATGGAACTTTCCACGACTTCAGTCTGTTTTTACTCTCTGTAGAAGAGTAAACCTCAGAGCAGGGTAGTATATATGAGCCTAGTAATTTGTTGGTGTTTGGCTTGTTGATTTACAGTGAACAGGAGATATTACACTGCTGCCTGTCCTCAGCAGTTTCTGGGAATTGGTTGCCAGACACAACCTGGGATCGTTGTGCCGTTCAAGCGCCGTAACTCAAAACTTTTTACCTCTGCTCCCTTATTGGCATCTATGGATGATTTACTCTAAATGGGAGTTAGGGGTGTGTTTGCAAGGCCGTGTCTGTGCCAGCGAGTGTGTTCACTACCTTTTTCGTGTAATGTCTGTGTGCATTTGTCTGTGAAATGTGCGGTTGGTTCACGGTTTAATTTGCATGAGAAAATAATGGGTGAGTGTAATCAAATGGGTTGTGTGTTTGTGCTTTTGTGTGTACCTCATATGGCTAAAGGCCAGAATGTTTACTTGTCGGCCAGATTGAACAAAACTCTGGTCGTGTGTGTGTGTGTGTGTGTGTGTGTGTGTGTATCGGTCTGTCTGTTCCAAATTAGGGTTCCACTCTATAAAGTTTGATATATCACCGTATCAGTTATGTAAATCACACAACAACTTCACTCTTGATTTATGTTACCACGGAGATAATCGTGACTTGCTCATGTACTGCCTGGATGATTACAAAGTGGAGTTGGCTGTGTGGCTGCGTTGATGGACACACACAAACCTCTTTTCAGTTCACACTGACTTATCATGGGATTAATCATATGCGACATCATGACAAATAGTGGGCTAAATGTCATCCACTCATTTAATGTGCAATGAAGAAGAAAGGGAATATGGCTTTAGTCTAAACAACAAAATGACAGACATTAGATAGAGTAGATCATTTATGTCTTGTGTTTGTTTAAATACAATTGGTATCCTATGTATTCATGGGATTATGTTTATTGTGAAATATAGCAGCATACATAGAGATCGCACAGGAGTACTGCTGCAGCAGGATCTGTGCTTGTCAATTCTGTCGCCTGGCAATAAGATGAACATAATGGAGGGATGTTACTTAACAGCTTCAGCAGCGACAGTCTGAGCCGCCTCACCTTCATAATGAGTTGCTACAGCATCTGAAAGACTACTCATTTGGTGGCTTTTAGCTGAGTTTGTTCTTATCATGAGAAAGGGTGTATTTAAACAAAATAGAACCAGTCAAAATGTTTGTTTAAAGTAAGGTAAAAAAAAAAAAATACCCTAGGTCACATAGCTTACATTCACTTTAATGTTCTTTTTTCATGATGTTACACGTGTATACGTCTGATTCATCTAAAATGCGTGTTTGTAGTTTGCCTGTTGGACCACAAAGTAAAAGAACTCACAGCTTGAGTTTGCCCAAAAATAGCGCTTAGTGAGAGTTGGATAGATTGAGCTTGCAAAGCCACACAGTACATTAAATAAGCACCACAGAAACATTGCACAGGTCGAGCCACTGTGTTTAGATATATGTCTTCTAGGGCTGGACAAGATATTGATATATTGTTCAACTTGAACTTTTTGGTCTCTGATGGGCAATTGGTTTTGCAGCAAAACATAAAAAGAGGGCATGGGAAATACAGTAGACAAATAGACAAAATACAAAAGTCCACGGGGTGGAGGCGATATATGGTATTTGATTTTGGATATCATTATATCATAATATGACAGAAGTGTTGTCTTCTCCTGGTTTTAAACAATGCTTTGCAGGAATGTGATGCAATATTCTCAACTCACCAGAATGTTGTACTCTGTTCTAATGCTGACCTGTACCTTCTTCGTCATTATATCCACATTACTGATGTTTATTTGTCAAAAATCTTATCGTGTGAATATTTTGTGAAAGTACCAATAGTCATCCCTTACAATATTGTCGCAATATTGAAAGCAAACATTTGGTGACATTTCATATTTGATTTTGTTGCTCTGTCTTAGCATTTATGAACTGTATCACAATATAGCCTTAAAATATTGCAACATAATTTTTTATTAATGCCATATCGCCCAACCCTAACATCTTTTATTACCGCAGTTACAGCTGAAAAGGACAACTGAAAATAAAAAGTTTGCCAATTTAACACATCTTCACAACAAGGATATTCCATGATCAAGGGAAATCATTTCAAAAAATCCGAAGTCAGGTGACAACACTAAGGTCAATTATATGTAATACTAAATATGTGGTTTCCTTGTAATATAGTGAGGATATGTCAGAGCGAGAAGCATAGTGGATAGACTTTGTTGACACTCTGATTCCAAAGGAAAATGAATGAGGAAATTTCATTGCTTGTTTCTTCTGATATAAACATGTGCTATTTAGTTCTGATATTTTGTTTGCGTCAGAACCTCTGCAATCCTGTGCTCTCCTTAAAGAGGATGCAGCTCCCCCTATTGGATGTACCTGTTGTGCCAATGGTGGTAACCTAGAATGAACACACCTGTGTAGATCGATTGTGAATTTTTCAGAACACACGCTGAAGAAGGGCATCTTGCTCGAAACGTCCATGTGGCAAAATTAAACAGTTCAATGGCAGTGCTGGCCTTGATTTTTCTTTTTACATATCTTCATGACACAATTCATGTGCCAGTTGTCTACCTAGAAGTGACTGGCCCCAGGAACAGCGCCAAGGTTGAAAGGTTGAAACAATCTCCACATAGTGGCCAAACTATGTCATGACAGTGTCACATGATGCACACTGGCCCGAAAATGCTGGATTCATTTTTCACACTTCCTTCGAAATGACTCATTTGACAATCAGAATTTGATAAATTTTTGGATCCAATTTGGTCTGATAACATTTGGAAAGTCTAGAAGATGTCCATGCTCGTCCAGTGGAAGTCTCTCGTGCACACCCTCTATGATTCATCTATACTGGCCTGAATTAACCAAGATGATTCCTGCTGTACAAGACACTTTCACGACATTTGTAGACTTTAGGCATTCGGCTGTAGAACTCAATCATTCAACCAAGCCTTATTTTTGAGCTTCGACCACAACACCATAAAACCATGTGAAGCTTGTAGCAGCAGTCAACCATACTAACTTCTGAACAGCGAGAAACAGCACCATGGCACAGCATGCGACTGATGGTGTGGTGCCGTGTGCCCTGGCTGAATCCAACGGTTCAGGGTTCAGCAGAAGGTGTGCACTCACTGCGGGCTGAATTTGCTTACAAGGCGCACTTAATGATTTGCACCATGTGTGATGAAGAACCTCAATGCTCATGGGTAATTCCACTGATGCCTTCCTTAAGTGGCGCTCTGGGGAACCATCTCTTCTTCCACCCTCCTCCTTCCTTGCCTTTCCTCCTTATTTCATGCTGTTGTTCCCTCACTTCTCTGACTTTCCTGTCTCACTATTTCTGCCTCCTCTGACTCTCTCCCCTCAGTTTTATCTTTGTGTCTCTGCTGCCGTCTGTTTTTCTCCCTGCTCATTCCAACCCTTTTTCCCTCCTCGTCGCTCTCAGCTCTCTCTCTCTCTCTCTCTCTTACTAACAGCTTCTCTGTCTATATTCTTCCTGATCAGAGTTACACACCACTGCTGCACAGACTGCGCAAACGTAACCACCCAATCTGACATCACTGACAATAATAAGCTGTTTCCAAAAATACCCACTGATACGGTGGTTCTGCTGTTACGTTCTCCAATCAATTTGGCTGCCTGTGGATACTCTCTGTCTGCAGTCTTTGTGATTTTCCCTGTATATGCGTGTGTCTGTAACAGGGAGGCAGCTTTTGCCTTGAAACAGAAGCAGCAGCTAGTTTACAGGCCAGAACAAAGGATTTACAGCAGCTGTAGTGCTGGTAAGCTATAACATTGCCGGTTGACATGACTGTGTTGTGACACTTAAACATGTCCCGAGAGACGTGCGAACATATAGGCAGCAGTTCCCAAGACGGAGAAAAGAATACATCATGCACATCCTCCTATGAAAGAATCTTACCATAAAATAATAAATGTGACGTGTGCAAAAAGGAACAAGCGATGGGAGTGAGTGAGTGAGTGAGTAAGTGTTGAAAAAGTGTCAACAGTGTGTGACATTAGATGTGGTCCTGGAGGGCCCGAGCTGTCAGTGCTGAGGCCCCCATGAGGACAGCAGGTTGCTAGGCCGCCTGTCTATTTCTGCCCACTGACATGGTAGTGGAGTGGCTGACATGTGGTCATACTCTGTCAGATAGACGCGGACCAACTGATGGACAGAGAGGGGGACAGATTGAAAGGCAGACAGAGAAGACAGATAGCCAGATAAATTGACTCGAAGGCAGTCTGTGCTTCACTGAGAACTGTGTGACCTGAACCCGGAGGCGTCCAACGGGTCCCAAACAGAAAGATCCGTTATTGGCCATTTTCAGAAGTCATAAGGGCACTTGATGCTGACACTTGAGCTAAGACCAGCATTTTGATCTGGAAGTTTCACATGTTGAATTTACCATTCACTAGATTCACCCCCCCAAGTTATTTTGCTACTACTCAAGCTTTAATGCTTAAGCACATCACATATGCAGCTCAGAGTGACGATGGTGGCAGATTTCCTCCTTGAAGTTGTTAAGTAAGCTTTAATCTCACACATACCTCTTTTCAACCAAATTATCTCTGGTTCTTGAGCCAGTTTCATTGAAGATGTATGCAATGTTGTCAACAGAGGGCATTGCACAATGACCTGTAGGATTAAGTTCACACTTCCAGTTAAGGAATACTTGCCATTTTTTTTTGTTCCAGCTTGGAACCAACTTATGTGTTCAGAACCAATTTATTTTTGGTCAGAATACTCAGAGAAGTTAAACTAAAGGGGTGCAAACAACAGGTTCCATCAAAAAAAGACAGGAAGACATAGGCCTATGACAAAAAGAAAAAATGGCAATAAACGATCCAGGTCTAGGCACTCAAGGTGGTTTGAAAAATGTGCCTTGTGCCTTCAGGGTTCCATGTTGGTGGAAATGCCCCCAGCAGCCTTCAGCCTTCATGGTTGATAGTCATGGATTGTAACTAGCTCGTAACTAATGTATTAGCTATACTGTAGCTAGCTAACTAAGGAAATACTAATGCTAAGGATCAGAGTTGCTTTGGGTCTCTTTGGATGAAACCGTCAGCTAAGTAAATGTAATATAATGTATTATAATGGTTCGAAGCATACTATACAAAAACATACTTACTTATGCTAGTTATTTGGACACACTATGTTACATAAGTTTGGCTTGAAGCAAATAAAGAGCCGGACCAAGCTGTTTGAAACTCTGATATAAAGTATTAGTACCCTGTAACCATAAACCAGCATAATATATCCAGCTAATGACCTGTTGGGTTACTAGTTAAGCTAGTAGGTTAGTTAGCCAGGCATGCTAACATTTACAACTTGATCGCCGTGCCTATTTACAGGGTGGCTTTAGTAAAAAGTCAATAGTCATGCAGGCAAATCAGGATGAGCAACATATCTGAGCAACACTCTCTTCTTTCTTAACAGCTGCCCTGATGTAAACCTTATGGATGACCATGACTGTGCTACTGGATAATTTGCCAAAGATAAATAAAGATCCACGTTTCAAAATGGATCCAAAACAATTAGACCTCTTGAGAGCTGAGCTCAAGGGCAATCCCACCTGTTAGCTCCAACCTGATAAAATCCTGACAGCGGTGAACAAGAGAGCTAAATGATTGGTCATTAAAAAGAGATAAACTTTTCACGCCAGGCTCGGTGCTGGACAGCGTGCACTGTGTGTCATCAATTAATGGTGACTATTTGTCATGAGTTAATCATATTATCAATAACGGCCGTTTAATATCAATAAAACTCATTATCAAAATGTCAGCTAGCTGAAGTTTCATAGTTAATTGACTATGCTCATAGTGTTTTTTTTAGATTGATAATACCGCAAAGATTGATTAAGAAGCACATTGATAAATTAAGTCAGGTCCTTACAGGTGTACAGACTTTAGATAAACAAGTGAGTTTGTGTGAATCTAGACATTAACATCCTCAGCCAGCCTTTCCTGGTGAGAAGAAGGTACAAAAACAAACTTGAAACTACTTGAAATTCTCTGTATATCGTTCAAATACTCACTACTCGCTCCAGAGAGGGACAGTGTCGTCGAGGAAGGACAGGCATCATGGCAAACAGCTGAATGGGCTGATGGATGGTTGGAAGGGCACCGGGAGAGATGGCCGTGGAGACAGAGAGAGAGAGAGATGTACAAATGAATGTTCATAGACAGATTGTCAAAAGAGAAGAGGCAGCCAGAAGGACAGATAAACAGACATACAGACAGTGCAGAGGCCAACAAACAGAGACAGACAGTACTTTAGACAGACAGATGGACAAACACAGCAAGGTGATAGACGCTTAGTCAGGCAGGATTGGAGTGCTATTCATCTGCTCTCTGAGTCATCACGTAGTGTGTGCTCTGTCTCTTGGAGTGTGTTCAAAACATACACTCTGTATACCCTAACAGAGTTATCCCTGTCTCTACCCACTTTAGTTCTCTCCATCTGTCTCACTCCTTTGTCTCTCTGTCTTTTCACTTTCCCACATATAAACCATTCCACCTCTCTCATTTTCATCATCCTCCCCTTCTTACTTCTCTATTGTTACTAACCCATCTGTCCCCTTCTATCCCACCATCTTTTCTTTCCTCTCTCCACACCTCCTCTGATCCTTCTCGCTTGTGTTCTTGCTTCGTCCTCCCAGGTCTGCTCTCAGTGTCCTATGACGAGTGGGACTACAACCTAGAGGCCCGCGTTCGCGATGGTGTGGCGATCATCACTATGGCAACCTCGGCCATGATGATGGACCGCGGACCTCACACCCTACTGAAGTCCGAGTGCCACGGAGCTCCCGACAAGAAGACCCCCATCTCAGGCAACCCCAATGAAGTGCTCAGGTAAGTGCAGATGGAAGCTCGATTATATGCATTGTAACACAGGATTATTTACACTTTTTATTTAGTTGAAGTATTTGATTAAAGGAAGGTGAGACAGTTTGAGAAACAAGCTCATTTGCTTTCTGGTGGAGAGTAAAATGAGAAGCTTGACACCTCTGTCATATCTGTCTGATGAGTATGAGGCTAAAGCCAGAAGCTGGTTAGTTCAATCAGTCCAAAGTTAACAAAATCAAAATAAAAAAAAAACAGCACCTCTATAACTCACTAATTAACATGTAATTTCTAGTTATGAAAGCTTGAGAAATTCACTATTTTCTGGGTTGTTATGGACTAATACATTTTAGTCTGTGAATTGTTCTTTTTACACTTTGTTTTTTGTACAAATTTATACAAAGGAGAAATTACAGGTTCATTAGAGAGCTTTATAATTGCTGCAGAGCGAATGTATTAGCCTCTGACAGGCTAGCTGTTTCCCATTGATTCCAGTCTTACAGTTATGTGGAATTGCCAAAACCATTTGCGACAACCTGAGCTATTCCTTGCATATGCTCCACAGTATTTAATCAATGACTGCTGAGCACCTGAACACAAATACCCATGATCATGAGACAACTTCCAAATGTATGAGTTTTAGAGCACTCCATGAATGCACCTATTGAGAAGTAACTTGTGCAGTGAATTTTGGGATGCTGAGGGCAAGGAGAGCCCACTTTGGTTCTTCAAACAAGAGAATGAATTCATGAAAAATGTCTGATATGAATGTGAAAAAAATGTCAATACTTTATGACATCTTCATTCTGAAAAAAGACTTTAAGCAGACAAACCCAGAATTGGGAAAAAGCTTATGTACAGTTTACATGTTATTGAATATTAGTTGACAATGAATTATCCAATGTATGGCATTCACAAACTAATGTATTAATATCAAGTTAGCTGTAACATCTTGGGATATTTAGTATTATAGAAATGGTACCTGTGCTTCTGACTGCATTTAAAATCTAAACTTCCTGTTGAATATTTACACTTGTACATGCTCTCCCTCTCTGTTGGGATCATTACAGTACCTTTTAAGTATGAGAAAAGTCTGAGTGCAGTGCAGACTTAATGGTCATTTCCTGCGTTGTGTGCAGTAAGAGAAGCTCACCATTTGCTCAAAAGCAATCCTGCGCATACAGTATCCCATAAAAACTAGCTCTGTGTCGTACGATATGTAACAAAGTGTAAAGGCCACACATCTCAGCAGTGGTCTCATTTGTTTACAGTCACTTATTTACAATTACTCTAATGTCTCCAAATTAATGTGGCAATGATTTATGGGTGCTAAAATGCTCCACACAGCAGTTATAAAAGGTGCACAGGTCCAGGTGGTGAGACATCAACACGAGCATCCGGGCTTAGATCAGCACATCCATGGATGCAGCAGATGCCTGCACACACACAAACGGACACATGCACCTTCATCCCCTGCATACTGTGATCGTCTCCCCCCCCCCCATGTAATAATACCCTACACACACAAGCACCCCCTTCACATGCCCCTTCCTCAGAATAAAAACAACCCCACCCCCTCAGCTGTCCGTCTCAGCAGCAGGCCTTTTGAACTGGTTGTGAAGCGCAGCGTTCGGCGGCGCTTTGCTCTGCGCGCTGCCTAATTGGTCCCAATGGCGTTTGAGTCGACGAACACTAGCCCCTGTCGTGCTGTGCTCCAGAGCTCAGCGCAGTATTATATTATATTCAGGGGCAGTTTCACCCCTCTGCCACTCTGTGTTGTCTGCTGCAGCTGTGTGTGTGTGTTTTTATGGTGCTAAAGAGACCACAAGGTGTGTGTGTGTGTGTGTGTGTGTGTGTGTTAGGGATGTGGGACACAAGATTTTATTGCCATTCAGGATTAAAACACTCAGGATAAATTAATCAGTGTGAATTTCAGTTATTGGGCTAGTTGTGATTCTAATTACCGTAAATATCTTTACATGAGAGACCTGGAAAAGCTCAGTAGCATACAGTCTTATACTGGTTTCCTGATTTATGTGGAATTGCCACAGAGGGGAGACGGCACCTTTCCTGTCATTACTGACACTACTACTAACTTAATCTACTAACTAAAGAACAACAGAGAGATGAGGTGTCCACAATCGGTTTATCCTTTATTTTAATCAGGGGGAACATGACTTATGATTTCCTTATTTAAGGTTTGTTTTTTGGGTTTTTTTTTTTGTAATTAACATTTTTTTATTGAAGTTTAACACACAAATAATACAGACAGGGAGAGATCAATTCACTCAATCAGGGAGCCATCACTCCCTAAATTTTTAATAATGTTTTTTGATTTTTAAAAAAAGCATGTGGACTAGCAAAAGCTGCATGTCGTATCAAGTTGCAAACTTATATTTGAGGGGCAGGGACAGAAAAATTGAAAGAGTACTGGTTTTATGTGGGAGAGGTGTGAATCTTCACTGGCCTCACGATTCCATTTGAATTTGATTTAGCTGTCAACGATTCAAATGCGAAATGATTCTCAAAGAACCTTGATGCATCTCAGTGTATGGCATCATCATATACAGTACCATTTGAATTTCTCTTTTATTCATAAAGTAATTTACCATATGGGCATCCAAGAGGACACTTACATGGCAGGTCCCCCTGGGAGTCCGCCATTAGTCCTATCTGTGGTGGTGTTACATTTGTTTCTTCAAATAATCTAAGGTTGAAGTGATTGCAGTAATTTGTTGTGCTATTTGAAGAGTTTGGGAGTTTTAGAGCACATTTTTATGATTATGGTGATAGTTGTGACATGACGTTCTCAGATCGTTCCATGCCTAGTGTGTAAAGGTGTTGTAAAGTAGTCTTTTTCCAACAATTTCACTGTCGATTGCAGTCACATTCATCCTGAAATGTGAGTTTTCACAAAGACACATTTCACTCAGGGGGCTACTGGAGCTCACCTTTTTGGATTGCACCATGAACAAGGGATGATTTTTTCCGCTCATGCTCCCAGCTTAACTACATCCTGCACTAAGGCACGAAAGCTTTGTTGTCCGTTCCAGCAAGCTCTTTAGATGTCATTTCAACCCCCGTGTGCTTGTTCATTCCTTTCTGTGGCTTTGCATTTGTTTCACCACTGCTTACTGCTTTGAGATAACAGAGGAGTTTGTGGCAGCTGCTGTTGCCCCGGAATGCAATTCCCCTGTTCTGTTGTGCCTCGCTGTGGTCTGCCGTGCGCCGCTCTGTTCTTCTCAACTCTGCTGTGGTCTTTTTCCTGTGCTGCTCTCTACTCTGCTCAGCTCCCTCTTAACTCCGTCATGTTCTCCTCTGTCCTCTCTTGCCCTGTAGTCTTCTCCTTTGTTCTGCCCTGGTCTGCTTTTATACATCTGCTCGCCTCTGCTCTGCTTTGTTCCACTTTATTCTCTTCTGTCTACTGCTTGGTTTTCTGAGCACACCATCTCCTCTCCTCTCCTCTCCTCTCCTCTCCTCTCCTCTCCATCATCCTC
>OMLP01016281.1:0-13835 GCA_900302685.1 Spondyliosoma cantharus
AAGACAAAACATTTACAGAAAGCAACGAAACAAAAATCACTCTAACAAGAGGAAAAAAACACTACACTGATCTAGAAACTAAATACGCTATGAAAATCTTAACACAAAACCACTCTCACGGAGGGAAAACAAAAGCAGACAAAAGACTACACTAATCAGAATTACTTAGAAACAAAAGGCGCTCCAAAAGGGAGGAAACAAGAAAAGTGGAAACAAAACTACTACAAAGAACTAACCAAAAACGTTATCAAAATCAGGTCACTCTTCTGCTGAGGAATTACAAAAATCATAAAAATACAAACTTGACAATCGATACAAGGTTCTTGGGACAAGGCTGTGAAGGGCTGGATGTACTCGACGAGACGAAATACTCCGGCAACAAGACAGGGGAAGACGAGGACTTAATACACATGAGGAGGGGTTACACAGGTGGAAACAATCAGGGAATCAGGAGAGACATCAGACTGGTGACACAGAAGGAAGGGCAAGTGACCTGAAACGAGAGGAGAGTTCATTTTCAACATAAAACAGGAAGTTTGCCAGACAAAACCCCCAAGACAGGACATCCCTCACTGCGGTGTGACACAATGTTCATTTCACCTGCCAGTGTTTTTTATGTTGTGGCTTATCAGTCATATGTCGATCCATCGTATAGTCTGTTCCATTTTTGGAACGCCTGGTCTTCTTAATCTCCAGTTATGGCATCTATAAGACAGAGCCCTTTTCATCCAGTAACCTTTACCAAACTCATAGGCATTCGTGCATTTGCACTTACACTGCATCATTGTAGGGGTGTCGTTGAAATGAATCAGAAGCTGTCTTTTTTTTCAAATGTGTATCTGAATAAGGCCTTAATGCTAGCTAACTATGGGCTAACTGTGCAGCTGTATACATCTGCATTGGCAAGTACTCAATATTAAAAGACTTGGATCAGGATCAGGGGCGAAAACACTTGATTGGGACACAGCCGAGATTGACTTTGTGTCCAGTTCTTGAAAACGTTGACTAAAACATTAATTAAAGCCCTCGTGTCCTTGCAGATGTTTCCCAGGAAAATACAGACTTATGTTTGTAGTTTGCTTAGACTCTGGGAAGTGCAGTACAGAAACATCACAGCAATGGAGAGCCACTGAAGAAACTGCCAAAGAAAGCAACAAGTGTTAATTCATATCAGCTTTTCACAATACGAAGAAATAGTTACAGTAAATGTGCGAAACCCAGATGTACCTTTGACATGATCAAAAGAGTCTATGTGGTCAAAATACCAATATAATCTTGTGCCTGTGAATCGGTACAATGAACAGTTATGTTTTTAACTTCTCCTTTTCTACAGAAAGCAACAAATAAATGGATTGTATTGGTGATCACTGTATTAATTTGCAGTTTAGAGCTTCCAGAGACATGTGGCCTGTGTGGCTTCACATTGAGAAAACTCTGGCTCGCCTTGTGCTTTTGTAACGGCTGGGATTCGAGCCCCGGTGACCACGGAGACGACCTGTGCTCTCAGCTTCTGCTACACATCGGCACTACAAATTAGCAGCTTGCAGGCTGCATTGTTCTGCCGGCTGTCCAGTAGTTCAGCAGGACTCAGCGGGATCACATCCCAGACACACCAAGTTTCCTCCAGACAGGTGACCATGGATGTTTCCCTTTTTATCTCCCAGCTGGCCAGTGCCCCCATCGGGACTGTGTCCTCAGAGAAGTCATTTTCTCAAGTGAATGTGCTCCTCTGAAAAGTGTGCACCACTGAAATCTGATCTTGCATTTATGAATGCTGCCCTCTCTGTAGACTTTTCCACGAGCTGATACTGCCGGCTCGTTATGGAAAAATGTGAACTTTTATCCCTGTGCTGTCAAATGAAGAGTATGTGGGAGGAGCTGTGTATCAGTCAAGCCAGCTTTACTGAACATGTGCTTGTGTGTGTGTGTGTGTGTGTGTGTGTGTGTGTGTGTGTGTGTGTGTGTGTGTGTGTGTTTGTGTGTGCAAAGAACAGTGCCAGAGTTATCTGCCTGTTTATACAGAGATCTAGCGAAACTGTTGATAGAGTATTGTGCACTTGTTTACCAAGCAGAGAGTTAAGAGTTATGATAAGATGATTCACTTGTGAATCAAAGAGACTGCTGTGTTTTCAGAGTTCAGGGCAGAAAAACTCCATGAACTTATGGAGATTAGCGATGGCATTCGTGCTGCAAAAATCCATCTTAACAACAATATGAAATGTCAAGTCTTTTAAATCTTGTAAATGTCCAACCTGGACCAAGTTTCACTTGTTATTTTTTTATTTTGACATGGCTTGTGTGCTCGGATTAATGTTGAAGGCAGTGAAGGTGAACTTCAGGTGAGGGCAATCTTTATAAAAAATGACATGGCACCGACGTAGAAGAATTATTTTTGGGAGGTAGTGTGATTCTGAGACTGTGTTGTGTTCAGAGAGATGAGTGATCTGTTTGGTTGCCACAGAGCTGTCAGAGGCCTGCAAAACCACCCTTGGGTTTACTCAGCATTTGTCACTAGCGGACTAATTGATTGGTTTTCATCAGCTCAGGCCATTGCGCTGAATAGGAGCTCCCTCTCCTCCCTCTCATTATGTGTCTTAACGCCAAAGCCTCTGCCATCTCCATTGACAAACACTTTTGTGTGCATTTGCGTCTCTGTGGCAGTCCAAGATTGTATCTCTGTGCCAGAGCAGCTAATTAAGTTTGAGGCAGGTAGAAGAGAATGCCACTGTGAATACTGTAATACTGTTATAAAACAGTTTGGCTGTGCAGTTTGTCTCTCTGGGTCAATTAGTTCATTTGTTGTCCTTTTTCGTATGAATGGAGTTTAACAGGGACAACTTTTTCACAGGTGGATGGTAACTGTGTTGCATATAAAGTCAATGGAAAGATGCAATTCGACCTTAATCTTCCCAGGGTGGTGTGTATTGATGTGAAGACCTAATCTGCATGAGCTGAAAATGTTTCAATTTCATTGAAAGATTCCCATGTATCTCAATCTTTTTAATAAACAAACAGAGATGGCAATCAATATTTATTCATTATGGACTCTACAACGGTAACGTCACCCTTTTCTGGGCTAGCAACATCTTATTAAAGATACCTAGCCAGCCTGAGATTGAATTCTACATCTTCTCTCTTCCTCTGCGACGCACTGACGAACACCTGACCTGCTTTATAGAGACAGAGAGAGAAGGGAGAAGGGGCATCTCATGGGACGAATGGATGGCGAGGGAGATAGCACAGGTAGGAGGGCAAGAGGGAGAAGTAGCAGACAATTACTAGGCCATTGTCTGCCTGGCGTCTGCTCCTCCGTCATCAGTCAACCGCTCCCCTCACTGGCTAGCTACAGACACACACGCGCACGCACACACGCACACGCACGCACACACACACACACACACACACACACACACACACACACACACACACACACACACACAGATGCAAATGCAACCCACCCAACACAGATTCCGTTCGTGCAACTCCTTCCCTCTCCTGTCTCTCTGTCTGCCTCTTCTGTGCTCAGAATCAGTGGAGCAGGTCAGATTCACTGAGGCTCAGACTTTATATATAGATACAGTGACCTCATGCCAGCATCTCCAAGCCGCTTCCTTGCCAGTCTTTGACGGATTATGTCTGGCGCCGCGGGGAAATGTCACTCAGAAAATCTCATGGGGAGGAACGAAATTCCCTGCAGTTTGGTACCCTGAATTTAGCTTTCGCTCCACAGCTGAGATGTACATCGGTGTTGGATATGCTGACTCTGTACATCATAACTGAAAGAGCCAAGAAAAATCCATGAGAATGAGTGGCCTCTACTTATAACGAGGCATGCTATAGGCTAGTTAAAAAAATATCATCATACAACCTCGTGGATAAGCATACATGGTTGTTATTATGGTATGCAATCAAGGAGAAATGGTTGCTGGAGTTTGTTGAAACTAGAGCCTGGCACAAGTTGATAGTCATTCAGTCTATCATTTTGACTCGTAACTGCAGCAAACGTACAGGTGCATCTGATAGCATTAACAAGGTATTCAGATTGTCTCTGTAGTGAGCTACCATGCATAACGCCAGGGAACCATAATAGAAACACCTAAATGGAATCTAGCCATCGTTAATGTTATTAGTTTCACCTTGTTAGTTGGCACGGTTAGGCTATCTAAGCAAGTTGGCTAACCGGGGGGCGCAAGCTAGGGCACAGAGCAACATTACCACTCATCTGAAGTTGGGGCCACCTGAAGAATGTAAGTCTGATGTATTATAATATATAATATAAACCTATAATCTTGGTCTCATACAACTGCTGACTGCTAAGACTGCACTTCACCGTTACTATTTAGCATTTTATTGAGTATAACTTGAAGA
Source organism: Spondyliosoma cantharus (assembly GCA_900302685.1). Classification (NCBI taxonomy): domain Eukaryota; kingdom Metazoa; phylum Chordata; class Actinopteri; order Spariformes; family Sparidae; genus Spondyliosoma; species Spondyliosoma cantharus. Next base: position 4,369 of record OMLP01016281.1, read on the forward strand.
TTACAGGTTGACTGTAGGTGTACAGTGTAGGACTTTTAAGTGGTCGAAATGTTTTACTACTACTTACTTTTGGGTAAGCTTAAGTGTCCATTGTGTGAGGAGTAACATTTATGAAGAGTGAACCAGGTAATCGTTTTAAACACTTTTTACCACATGGTAACAACATGTTATTAAGAATAGCTTGTGGTACGTGTGTTATTAGCAACAGAAAGTTATGAACCTTGAAACACATTGACAGACACTGTAATGACATCTTAGCGTTTAGTTGTAATGGCTAAAACAAGGGGCAGCATCTACTTTCATTTGGAGTCATTGTGCAAGCTTGCGAGTTTTGCTAACATTGGTTTTCCTGTCCATTTGGCACTGGGTAGGTAGTGTGCAGCGGGTTTGTTAGAGCTTTTTTGCCATCTTGTATAATGAAAACATCTGAATAGAATATCTGTGCCTTTTGCAACAATTTCCTGAGAGTGATTATGTTAGCGCGCTAGGTGTGCCGTGTTATTTTGTCCGACTTTGAGTATCGTGGTTTTCTCAACAACCTCATCAGAATCTAGTAGCCAAGTAGTAGAATCTAGTCTTTATTTTCGTCTGGTGACTGGGGACAGCTGAAAATAAGTTGACACATACTGACCTGACAAGTAATCTGATGTTGCAGCTAATGTGTTGCAAGAAAGTTATTTAAAGTCTGTGTAAAGCAGCAATACATTTGTGTGATGAGTTTGTCACACCACATGTGACAAACACGTGTCATTGACCACTGAGCCAAATTTGTATGTATGTAAAATTAGGTCTCAAAATCATGGAAAAACAAGCACTTCTCTCTGCTGTGAAAATGCTGGGGGCGTGTCAGTTAGAGGCGCTGGAGCCACGCCCTCGCGTGGGAGGGGAGCCGCCTCTGTGTACTGTACAAGGACGTAACCTACATGATGATCTTACGGAATAAGATGCATTACTATTGATTTAACTATACAACAGCACGTTGTTGTTAAAAATGAGCAGATTCATGCAACAGTGACAGTAATCCAAAACACCATATATATAATATTGAAACACTGACATTTTACAGCAATGAGTACTCTTACTTTCCATACTTCTTTCATACAGTTACTTTTCTGATAGTTACTTCATCACCACAAGCTCCCCAATTACTCCGTCTGCCCAATTTTTATCAGTTGTGAGGGATAATACCAGCTGTGGAGTAGCTTTAGTTTTGAAATAACTGAAACATGTATGCTGCATGCGCACAGAAAATGCTAACTCACATCTTGACTCCATCTGAGCTCGCTGCTCCCGTCTCTCTCTGTATAAAAGCAACTAACGTCCGTGAAAAAACATCGGGCACATAATGCCGGTGGCAGAGATGATAGCACCAGCTGTCAGAGGGACGGAGAGGGTAAGTGGCGGGCACGTAATGCCGGTGCCGGAGATGGTGGCACCCGCTGTCGACGGGACAGGATGATGCAAGCCGGGGACGGAGAGGGTCGGTTCGGCCCCACTGACCAGCGTCAACGGACTCTTCAGAAATCCAGACTTTGCTTGCTGATAATTGCAACTATCGGGGGTAAAGTGGACACTGCAGAGATTTGATGTGATTTTGAACTCTCCACAGTAGCTCCTCTTGACAAGATCGATTCACTGTTCCCTTACATTGTCGTTCGTAGGAAACTTAAATAAGCTAAGGGAGCCGTTACCCTGCACACTGTGGCATCCAGGAAAGATGCACGAGCGACGTGGAGGAGACATGACTGGTTAGCTGACTGGTTGACTGGTTGGGTAGCTGCAAACTATCGTAAGAGATGCTATCCGAGACTCGAGAGCGAATGGGAAAACCACCGAAGCTAATGCACTGAATGTATTTATACCGCTTCAGCAGCAGGGTCGGGTTTATGCTAATGATGGCTCCGTTACGTAACGAGGCTATGATTTCTGACCCGCCCATTAAATCCTGAACACAGAAATTTTGAAACACAGTTTGTGAAGCCTAGCTCCACAATTAAATTCTAAATGGTTGAATGGCTTTTTACATGTTTTAAGGAAATACATTTATGACCTATTTAATGTGTTTAGAAGAAAATTGCTGAATTTGCTTTACACGGACTTTAAGTACACGACTTTGGAGTTGCACTAGCATTGATTTGTAGTTGTCCGTAATGGCCACCTGATGAGTGTAATAGCAGTCGAGCTTTGGTTTCCCTCCTTTAATGAGTAAAATATGACCATTATGTTAGCTTGCTATGTACTTGTATGTACTCTTGTAGCTTGTTTACCATGTTTTTAGCTAAAACACGGTCATATATCTGGAAATTCAAATTGGAAACAAACACCATTCGGTCTTTTGCATAGCATATATCTCGACAAGGCAGGAAAAACACAGGTGCAGCTAATACTATTAATGAGGGCTTCACACGTTTTTCAGTCAGCCAGTGTGCCCGCCAAAACCAACTGTCATTAATGTCATTAGAAACAGCTGTGATTTTCCTCTCCTCTGCATTATGACCTAATATAATTAGACTAATAATGTACCTAATGTGTCAGCAAACAAATGTACATGCTTAAACTTTCAGTGGGCGTGAAACAACACTGAAAGTAAGTCAAATATTTACTCTCCTTGCAGCTCTGGATTGCTAGATATTAAGCCAACTATCTTCACTTGCTAGCCACTAACTTTACAAGAGCTGCTAATTTTTTTGCTGCCTGGCTGAACGACCTCAACAGTGAGATATTGTTTTACAAAACGGAAAGTGAACACGCTTGAAATATTTCCCTTATATTTGTGTAGCTTTGTTGACTATCTTGTCAACTCGAGGGCAGGAGGAAGCTTCACAATCTGACAGACACAGTCCTTACATAATTTTGAATCACCTGGTAATGTTTATATTGCTAACACGTTAGCAGACAGCACACTTCAGCAAGTTCGAAAGAACATTAGCAACTTGGTATTGTATTTCTAGCCATGTGATGAACAGAAGTCTTATTCTCATTTTAACTCTGCTTTGGTCTTCATCAGCTCCTGAGAAAGTAGCAGTTGCTGTGGTTGTGTGCCGCTTGGTGCTCGGCAGGTAGCATAAAGTGGGTCTGTCAGTAGCTTTTTTGCTGAAAACAGCTCCCTAGAAGGAGGGCTGATACAGTAGGAATGGTGAGAATGAATCGTTCAGTAAAATGTATTATAAAACCAAATCTATGAGCAAACAAAGGCTCAGCAGCTCCGTAAAGCTGTAGGGCTGGATGATAATTTTGTGTGGGTTTGTGACTGTGGCTGAACCCTGTCACATTAGTGGATCTGTAAATTACAAATGCAGTGACTGTGCATACTTTGTGGTACACATTACAAATTGCGTATAATTGCTGATGCCCCCCAACCCCACTGCTATGCTTCAACTGCATAATGGTTCCCTCATCAGTGAGCAGAAGTTTAACACCCATTTCCTGGATACCAATCCTATATCGTTTTAACGTATGCAGGGAAAATAGGTAAGCTAAACCATAATGGCAGCAGAGATTTAATGAATCCAAGCTCACAGAAACCTGCATGAAATGAAAGCTCAACCCCCTCGACATCCCCCCTCCTTGACTTTCTCTGCCCTTCTTTACGTCTGTCCAGTTAGGGGGTGCGGGGCCGTCGGTGAAGGTGCCTAATTTGCTTGATGAGACGTGGAGCATAAACAATTCCCCGGCAATTAGAAAACATGCGCATGTGAGCGGAAGCAGCAGCCGGTCCAAAGCTGTCGGGGCGCTGCTGTCAGATGTCAACAACAGCTCAGGGGCAGGAAGTGGCACCGTTTGGGGCCAAGTAGGCCCAACGAGGCACCCTCCTCCTCCCTCCACCAACCTCTCCCACCTCCGTCTAATCTCTTTGTCACACATGCGCGTATGCATGCTTCCAATCCTCTTCCACCATACATCCAACCAACCTCCTTTATTCTCACATAACAAGCAGAAACCCAGAATCTTTCAATTTAATTGGTTAAATTGCATGCATGTATTATGGTAGTTGTGCTTTAACATGCAAACTAATTTTATGACAATATTAAGACATTTGATATAGGTAAACAGCATATTTCAATTGGATATTCCAAAGTAGCACTTATTTGGAATGTAGCATTTTCAGAATAAGACGTGGGATATGCCAAGTCCAACACTCATGGACTACTTATAATAATCTTATTTTAATGCGTCCATGTTTTGATGCGATAAACGACATGTTAGGACATATTTGTTTAGATTATCCAGCACTGCGTGTAAACAGGAATATTCATCGTTAGCCATTTAAACAGCTCAGTAGGAAAGCAAAAACCTGAATATTTTGCGCATGTAAACATGATCAGTGATTGCTGGGCACCAAAAATAAACCTCAGACTAATCTGTTTTAAGAATCTTTGAGGTACAGATTGTGTGCCATTTCGACTTTTCGGCCCGTCTTTGAGTGCAGTTCGGAGAGCTATAAGCACTTTTGCCTTAAGATGTGGTCAGCATCATGACATATGAACTAACTTGTTTCAAGCATATCCAGACCAGATTGTGTAAGGCATTATGCTAAAACAAGGAGCCCAGAGACTCAGACGTGACAGGAAGTGACGGTCACTTCATTGCATTGTTAGCAACAGTGTCAGTCAGTCTGCCGGTGAAAAGTAAGTTCGTTGGCCATGCATTCCAAAAACAAAATGATATAGGAAAATGGCGAGAACACTACTACTGCTATATGAAGCATCTGGTGTTATAGCGCCACCCCCATACTGTATGAATTTAGCTTTCATTATGAACTCTTGGTAAGTATTTCCTTTTCCAGTTACAACTAGACAAATGTACTCCATACTGTTCAGGTCTGTTTTGATACTTTGATACAGTGTACCAGTGTGGATTTGTCCATTAAAGGGGCACTCACTCTTTCCTGGTTGCATTATAGGAAATGTAGGAGCTTCACTTATGAGGGCTTGATTAATATTAGGCACCAGGAGGCAGGATATCTCTGTGAATCTCAGTGTTTTAGAAACTATCATCACAAGTCCCCCAACCCTTATATACATGTGGAGAATAGTCACACATCATATTAAAGTGCTGTATCTTCGGGGCTTGAGACTAATGATGCCATATTGTCCCTTGGAGCCTGGTAAAAATGTGTTTGGAAAGGAGATTTTCCCTGGGATGCCTCTGGGATGAAAGGCATTTTTCTACAACTGTATCTATAACTGTTGCTTAGCAATTGACAAAGTGAACCAATGCTGAATAGGTACAACAAACATCTAAAGCTTTTACTATTGTCTCACATGGCGCCGTGTCAATGCTTGTTCCTAGGCTATCACTGGCTCGCTACTCAGCAAGAGGCCTCGGGAAAAATGCGATGCGCTAAAATCCTAAAAGGCACAATAAACTATCAACGAGGGACACACCCTATTTTATCCCTGATGAATGTTACATTGTCAACATCCATGCTAAAAGCTATGGACCTAATAGCTTACAGCTAACAGAGCTGTAAGATCACAACACAATTAGTATATAGGAAAAAATGTACTTAAGCTGAGTACAGTTTGGAAGCAAAAGTAAGTAAAGATACAACGTTTTGACAACTTTATATTCTTCCAGAAAGGTTAAAATTGTTTTTAGGGATGTTTACGGGCATTGGTGATAAAGGTTTGGAGCTCTGGTTATTTATGATACGATTTAGTCTTATGTTACTGAAGCGATTGTAACTGTCCACTGCCTTCATGGTTCACTCTTCCCCAGACAACATCCACACTAATGCTGGTGGATCTAAATCTTACAAATGATACTTGTTTTACAGCAGTGTTTTCAAGAATGATTTTGTAAAGTCTTGTTCCTCCTACTCTCTATAGAAAACTATTTTTATCCACTCTTACATGGCTCTTCTTAATGCTGTAGAATGCTCCATTCACTTGAATGTACCTTCCCAACGTTTGGTGGTCAATTCTTTTTGTGTAATAGACCGTTGCTAAGCATATTTGATTTGAGAAGCGAAACAGCGTCGGTTTGGCGAACTATATTTCTCAGCTGAAAAACACTATGAATGGTAACAAATAAATTGTAAAAAGACACGCTGTGTGAAGTTTTTTTTCGTGTCGGCAAGTAGCCGTGTAATAAGCAGGATAATGTATAACGGCGGTCAAGTCCCAACAGGACGAACCGTTTTATAAAATGTGAAAGGTACTCCCAAACAGAGACCAAGATGTGCTTTCAAATTTAGCCAACTTGGTGTGAAAGTAGTCCGTCTCCCTGTTTGAGGGGACTCTAATCAGTCTTTACCTTCTCTCGTCGTCTCCGACAGATGAAAAGCAGAGCACATAGGAAGTGCCGCATTGTGCTGGAACATGCCATCTGAGCTGGCAGCACAGCAAAGTGTCCTAACAACCTCACCCCAAACAGTCGCCCACTCCAGCTCATGCTAATTGGTTGCAAATGCCTTTAAGGATGAGCCAGTGATGGAGTTTGTATAGACAATGCTCATGCTCTTTAATTCCACCATAATTGCCTTTTCTTTTTCGGTCATCTTTTACGTTTTCCATACCTGAAGATGAATTCTGGCTGTTTTTACACACATTCATTTAATGTATGTATGTATGTCAGTTTGTGAACCGTTTGAGGGAGGCTTCGGTCACTGTTTCATGCGAAGCTATTTAAAGCAAAGACTTGTTTTGTAATCTTCTCATCTAAGACTTGTGAGTATGTGTGGATATGAGTATTCCTTTGAACCCTAATCATGCTACAGTGGTCCTTCAAGTACAGAGACAGGGTTCCTTTGTCAGAGATCAGACAAACAGAATTAAAATGCACTGATGTGTTCCTTGGCCTGCGTAATTGGCTTCCGGTAAACATGTCTGCGGTGGTTCATGGTGCAGAATGTGGCATTGATTTGGCTTTTGTCGTGATAGTTTCTAACCAAGTGAAAGCTCTCAGATGAGGATCTTTTGTTGTTTATGTCCGCCTGCCTTTGGACTCTTCAAAGTGATCGCACTCGAGCCAAAATCACAATGTTAATCAGCTGAATGGAAGAGTTTTGTGGATAGAGGCTGTCTGTGAATAGTGTGGGAGACAAATGTGTTTGATTGGCTATGCATTGTTTTATGTGTGTGCATTTGAATTGCATTATATTTGATCTTGACTGTACTAGCGACATGTTGTTAGTAGTGTGTTAGTAGTAGTGTGTTGTTTTTGTGTGTGTTGTTACATTTGCATGTTCCGGTGTTGATGCCTGTGCGTGCTGTACGTGTTTTTGTATATGCTCAATATCCAGGTCTGAGTTATGTCCACATGCAGGATGTGGAGGCTGAGAGCCATGTCTCAGTGTTTTATGTGTGTGTGTGTGTGTGTGTGTGTGTGTGTGTGTGTGTGGGTCGCCCATCGCTGCAGTTTGCCAGTGTCTCAAGTCCTGTTTGGAGCTACTGGCCTCCACCCATTGATCAAACCTGGCAACCTGAGTCATTGACAATTCCACCACTTCCTGAGGAAATCTGTGATCCAAACAAACAAAGCCTGGGCTCATATGTCAGGCCAATAATAGTGCTGAAAAACAAATACAGTCATCCACTGAAGATCTGTTGTGAAGTCTGAATTAAAGATCTGCTTCAGTCACACCAGTGTATAAGTGCCACACACACCGTCACAGCAACCATGTCTCTGAAACATTACGTCAGTAAGTTTGTGATTGTGATTTGTGTTGCCAAATCCATGTAGAAGAAACCGTAATTGCTAGGGATGCAAGATATGTTTTTTTGGAACCGATACCAATAATTACCTGCCTCTTACAACAGATAACTGATAACAACCGATCATTTTGTGTCTACATTTTTGTATTTTAAAAAGTTCCAAAGGTGTAATTTATGTGCACCTGAGGGTAAAAAAGTGTAGTGAGTAAAGATGAAGGATTTAATATTACAAAGCTCAAACCGTCTAACTGACATCGCTATTACCCACAAAACAAAGAACAGTTCTGACTCTTCAAGTGTTTCTTTATTTTTACCAGTTAAATACACCGAAAAACACCAAACATACTTTTATGAAGCATTTTGCTCTTTGAAAATATATGCCTTGACATAATCTGTCAAATGAGACCTGTCAATTGTATTAAATACACAATACAAAAATAGAGGCTTTTATAGAACAGAATGCTTATGGCAGCTTAGTCTGCATATAAAACAATAATATATGAAAAAGGGTTAGGGAACAATTATGCTACTAAGCGTTTGCGGATGAGGTTAGCTTTTCTAAAATCTTAGTTTTCACCATCAAACAGTACGTCTGCAGTGTAAGGGTGACTCGGGAGAGAACACCAGGGTTCTAAATGTGCCATTAGCCAGCGAAATCCTTGGTCTTCGACCACGGAAAAGGGCTGTTTTTTCAAGTGCAACAAATTCCATGATTTTGTTGGTAATTGGGTTATCTTTAGAAAACTTCCTGCAGTTCAAATGCCTGTTGAATAGGCATTGTTGTAGGCGAGGAGCACTCGTCCTGTTAGTGAGTACATATATTATGTATTGCCATCATGTTGTCTTCCTCTGAAACTTTTTAAAAAATGTCCTTATGTCATTCTGCCACACAATGTGCAATATTTGAAAGTTAGAATGTAGTTTCTAGCTGAAAGCACAAATGAATAGTTAACAATTTAAAATGCTTGAAAAAGTATGAAAATGTGGGATTTTTTGAACATCCCAGCATTCATTATAATGGGGAAAAGTTCATAGAAAAGGCTGAATATTTCTAATATTAGTGTGAATGATATGAATGAGAAAGTCATTGCAATAATGGCCTAATGAGCTGAAGATTTTGATGTGGGAGTTAGGCTTTTATGTTGAAAAATGCAGAAGGAGTTGGGTGCAAAAAAATGTACCCAACTCCAACAACGGAATAATAAAAATAAAGAATTCCATCTCTAGAAAAACTATATTCGCTTCCAGCATTCACAACCAATTCAAATTTCCCATTATTGGGCCAATGATTTATCGGCCCGACAATTATCATGCATCCCTAGTAAACACTTAAATATATATTTGTAACCCTTGGTTGGTTGTAAGTAGTAGGTAAAGTAAACAGGCCATCTTTAGCAATGTTAATGTTGTGGCTGTCGGCATGTCGGCTTTCATGATCCCCTTAGTCTTCCTGTTGCAGCACCACAAGGCTGACCTTTGTCTTTCATGCTAATTCACAAATGTTGCATGCTCACACACTAATGATCCAGAACAAGGTTAATATTATACCTGCTGAATTCAACCTTATAGAATTATTATTTTGAGCGTCTTAGCATGCTGACAGTAGCTTTACATAGCCCTTCAGCATGAAGAGACTAATTTTTGTGTTTTTAAAGAGAGTTTTGCTTTCTATCTGCTTTCATGTCTCCATTATAGACTAAATGAAGCAATGAACTCACATTTTGTCATGTTTTGTTGGTAGTTGGTTCTCTGAGAAATCCAGTTGTTTTTGTCACAGCGGCGCCAACAATAAAACCACTTGGAAACGGT
>OMLP01016282.1:0-15054 GCA_900302685.1 Spondyliosoma cantharus
TTGTCACATCATCTCAGAATACTCAAACAGTTAAGTAAAACAATAAATAATACATCTCCATGTTTTACAATGCTCATAAATGAAGAAAGAAAAAATATGGATAGAAATATATAAAGTTATGAGTCACTAGAGATTTGTGTCTCTGAGGAAAAATCATTCACGGAGGACAACCTTTAAAACTATGCAATGTAAATTGAAATTCATATACTTGTAGTAGATTAAAAGAATACAAGTGAAAATATTAAAAAGCTTAATTTAAAAGAAATACAATCATAAGACCTCATTATACTTTAATGTTGCCCCCCCCCCGCGTGCCTTCATTTTGTAATGCCTTGTCCTTTATTTTAGTGAAAGTAACTAAAAAGTAATAAGTAACTTGTTGCTCTACACAGAAGGTAATATTGTAAAGAAACGCATTACTTTCAAATGCAAGTAACTAGTAATATGAAATAAATTACATTTTGGAAGCAACTTGCCCAACTCTGTCTGGCAATGGCTGATATGACCTGCCTGCTTTAACATGCTAAACAAAAACGCAAGTGGAGATAAATTAGTTGATAACAAATATGTTAGCATCTGAGGGCTAGGACGACGCGTCAACGTAACATAACATGTATAGCAGCTTCTGTATTTTCTACATAAACAATACAAGGCAAAACTGGCTCAACTACCTCGTACATTACGTTGGGGTCCCGTAAGAAGAATTTTTAGCATGTCCGGTTGTAGGGAAACTAACACTGACATAATTATGCCGCGTCTATCGGTCGCACAATAGGGAAATAGCCGTACTGTTCTGGAGAGATTCTTGAGAAGCAATGCTGTAAGTGCCATGTTAAAGAAAATTTTGATAAGTATTGAAATGTTGACAAGACATATTTTGATATCCATATTGTGTGAACAGTTACATTAATCAAGTAATGTGAAATAATCGGTAACTGAAAAATCAATCTTCAGATTAGTCGACTAATCGAAAAAATAATCGCTAGATTAATCGTTTGAAAAATTATCATTTGGGACAGCTCCAATCTGAGCTGTATTGTATTGCCTTTCAGCAGTAGAAATGCAGTCCAAGGACAGAATGCAAGAGTTGGGATTTGATCTGGTTTATTTTGGCCAATACTGATCCATTAAAATACCCAGATTGGCCCTGATACCGAACTTCAGAATTGACTCTGTATATAATGCTAACATGCCAAGGTTTAGCAGGTATACTATGTAGCAGGTTCACCACCTTAGCATCTTAGCTTTCATGTGCTAATTTGAACTAAACAAAAGCTAGACTGGGGATGGATTGGACTTACATGGTTTTGCAGGTATCTAGTAATAGTAATAGTAACACACGGGACCATCACAGTCATTACATTGAATCCTCTGGAATATCTGTAGCAAATTTCTCGGCAATCTATCCAATGGTTGTCTGAGCTGATACAGCTGACACCACTCTGGACCAAAATGGTGGACCAACCAACCAACAGACAGATGTTGCCAACCACGGAGCATCCAGTGCTGCTAAAGACCTTTCAGACAAGCCTTCATGTAATGACAGTAAGACCTAATTATGTGCATGAATGCCTGTCATTTAGGCAAACATCTGAAGTGTCTAAATATGTTGGCTACTGATGGGACAGTGAGGAGTGTTTCTGTGCTGCACTGAATGCCTCTGCATTAGAGCCGACCCCTAATCATGTATCACATTACCTACATGTTACACTCCGCACTGACAGTCTGAACACGACTGTGCCCGCCAGTGCAGTCAAGCAAACAATAAGAAAATCCCTCCAACAATTGAATCCTGTGCGAGCTGCATTATATGTTGCTCCCTGAGGTACCCCCGTTGACACCCTAAAAAGGTAATATACCTTCTGCCGTAGAATGCAATCACATGGTTCACACTCCCAGTCTGCATAATTGCAGGGGCTTGGGGAAATTGAAGGGCTCCGCTACCCATAAAACTGAGGGCTTAAGTAATCTTAGTGAGAGGGGAGGCATTAAGAAGAACATGGATGTCCTTGTTGGATCACTGCTGCTGCACAGCTTGGACAACCTGCCGTGTTCGGATAAAGACGTGTTTAACATTTCCCTCACGGCATCGTCTGACAAGCGGCGGTGTGAGCAGCATGATGACTCCTACACCAGGTTTAAATATAACAATGGACTCCTTTATATAATGGCAACAATATAAGTAAAAGCTACAGATGTTAAGATTGATTTCAAGTTCTGCAGATCTATCTATCTATCTATCTATCTATCTATCTATCTATCTATCTATCTATCTATCTATCTATCTATCTATCTATCTATTGTGAATTCAAAGTTTTGAGATGGGAGAAGTGCTTGTGACAGATGCATGAGCGGATGGCGTATTTCTCACAAGATGAATCTTTAGTGACAGGTCCGAGCCGAACAGAGACAAATGACAAGGCATCCTCCCCCATCTGCCATCAGCAGGCCTGACAGAGCACTGTCTGGTTCACTCAGTGCTCTTTCAGGCACAACCTCACATTCGATCAGGGGATTTTGACCTCAGCATTCCCATTACATGATGCTTCCTCCATCCAAATAGTCATAACAGCACGGTGCCGTCGCTGGTGAGTGCAGAGGGTGTCCCGAGCTCGAGTTGCTGAGAGTGACTATGGCATTTCATCTTGATTTGATACAGCGCCATGGTCACTTGGCCAAGGAAGCATATTCTATCCATTGACAGAGGAGCAGGGGAAAACATCATACTCTGCAGAAAGGATGTGGTCGAATCCATGCTGATAGATGTGGAGGCACGGTACGAGCTCATTTATCTGATAGCTGATTCGATAGGACTGGGAGAGCCTACGGTGCCTATTTCACTCCAAAACTTGCAGAGTCCAGCGCAATTTATGCTTCCCTCTGGCTCTGTTTGTGAAAAGTCTTTAAAAGGTCTTTTGCAAACCGATCCAATGGAATTCAACGTTTCATAATGAGGCCTCTGCTCTACACAATCTTTAAACAAATCCTGATAATGCGCCCTAAGGTGATTGTCGAAAGATCTCTTAATTGATTTGATACACTCCCGGGACTGCCATACCAGACCTTTGCTCTTGGCGTAAGGTTTGTGTCAGACGGGAGCTCTCTGGACTGCGAGTCATTACAGCCGGGCTCGAAGTGATCAAACACAGGAGACAGACCATCATTTGAGCCTAAAGATGCCTTTTCTTTGCCAGCTTCTCGGAGCGCCTGCATTGGAAAATGACTCTGCATCGGCTTCTTTTGTCCCTTCCACTTAATTGCTGCAGAACTGCAATATGTCAGCTGAGTCCACGGGAAGAAACTGCCGCTGTCTCAGTTGCGCGATGGGTTTTCCTGCCATTAAGAAGATCCTCGCTCTAATTGCAAGTATTTTGTGAGACAGCCGCTCTAATGAAGGCAGGGATATGCCGACATAGCAGATCACATTAAAAACATCGGGAGGGAGAGGTGTGGTCGAACTGCTGACTCCGATAAAAAGGAAGACAGAGCCTGGTGGATGTACTTCTGAGGTATAGCACCTATTTGCAAAGTGTTGATGTTCAGAAAGATAAATCCTCTGATCTGCATATCTCACTGAGCAGATTAATAGCAGAGAAGATTTCAGATTTTGATTATCTTGCTAAATCCAATTACCTATCCACTTTACACTTCACGTGCATTTTCCACCATTTACCTTCATCTGACTGGGAACTGGGTATCATGGTATGTTTATAAGTCTACTGTGTTGATGTAGGTGTGTCCTCGGTGGTTAAGCATTGTGGGAGTAACCTCTATTTGGGAACTGACCTGTCACACCAAGACTTCATGTTCACTGAGGCTCCCCGTGGACATTCAACCATGCGTAACACTCGCTCAAGGCAAAAAAAAAAAAAAAAGAGAAGAGAAGAGAAAAAAGCGGCTTTATGAAGTGACTGATAGGATGTGCTGCAGCGGTTGGTGTGAGACCTGAAATTCTCCACAGTGTTACCACCGAAAAACTGCCTCTGTGTGAGTGACTGACATTGAATTGGAGGGCATGGAGGTCTAAAGCTTAGTCTTTTATCTGGTCTCAAAGGGGAAACAGCGGTTTACTGCCCGTATTTTCAACATTTTTGTGCCTGCAGCAGACTTTTATCAGAAGATTTAGCAGGAACATTTGGATTTAGCAGAATCAGAAGGTGAAGAGTGCAATCCTCTACTTATAATACGGTACTGCCTCCCCCGATACTCACACTTTAACTTGGGAAAGACGTGAACACATGTAAATGCCTTGCAACAGAAGTACTGTCTTATCAGATTCATGTTTCCGAGGCTTCGGGAAAATGTTTCACTTTGAATTTTTAGCCTTGATCATTTTTTAAAAAAACAACCTACATGCTGCAGTTCCAAGGGAGTTTAGATTAGATTTGATTTCAAACCTGTCTCTGTAAGGTTTCTTCAGACTGAATACAAATGAAAATTAGAGGCAACACAAAAGCACGAGTGTTTTTGTGAAGAGGCGAGACAACAGGACTGGAAAATGAGAGCGTCTGCAGGAAGCAAATCCGCTGTTGTTTTGTAAAAGTTTTAAATATTTCAGAATCTGAGATTTAGCACACACATACACTAACACACCCCATATTTCGATGTGTCAGCATGTTCTTTTGCTCAACAGCTAATGTCTTACAGCTATTGGCTGTTTGTTGTGGCACTGCAGTGGACTAAATTAATCAAATAAACAAGATCAGAATTTGCTTCGTGTTCAGTCTGAACACACTTAAAAAGGGAAATGACTCCACCAGGGATCAAAAAAAATGTGTTAAATTTAAATCTAAGTGAAGAATGATCAGCTTCTCTTAGCTAGTTTCATCTTTCTTCTCATCAGCATGCTTGCACTCATCAAACACTGCAGAAAGTTTATTTTTTCAAGCGGGGAATTCACAGTATGCAGTCTCTAAAAAATGAAAAATGCAAACTGTGATGTCTCCAAACAACTGTTTAAAACCGAAGAGTGTATAAGTCTGTAGGTTGATTTCAAGGGGAATCATGATCTCTGTTGCTTCCAATTTACAGAGAAACTAAAGTGCATCATTATGATCAGAGAAGTTCAATCATCTATATGCAGTGCAATGCATAGTTAATGATGTTGCAGTTTCTTAATAATCTTTTTTAAACAAAAGCCAAGAAATAGATTAAATTACAGCAAACAAATATTTTTAAATCCAATAAATTTCCCTATGAGGCTGCGCTGCTCTGAGCACTAAGCACAAAGTGCAATTATATAGCCCTGCCTCGGTAAACAAAGCTAAATTTGCATCGAAAGCAATATATCAACTGTGATTATTTACCACCCTGAGCACTCAGCAAAAATCAATAACACGCGCAAACATCAAACCAAACAAGATTTGCAAATCACTCTGCATAAAATAAATGAAGAGGGTTAAAAAAATAAAAAAATGAAATCCCCTAAACCACACTGAGACACATCACAGAGCCACTCGTGATAAGAATTGTCCTGGGAAGTTTAAGACTTCCATGGATTCTTTTGCATTTGGGGCATGGATGGTTTAAGCCGCAAAATGAAAGTCAGAGTCAAAGTCAGTTCATAATTAATCCAACACAAAGTGTGTGTGCATGTGTGTGCTTGAGCATGTCCTTGTATCTGTGTGAGACAGAGCGAGAAAGTGTGTGTGTGTGTGTGTGTGTGTGTGGGCGTGGGCGTGGGCGTGCATGGCTCTCTGTCTTGACATGTAAATGAAGAAACTGACAACTGTTGTCTGCACTCACATTTAAATTTAAACCTGCAATAATTACCAATTTTTAATACTGACGTTTAATAAAACATGACTCTGTATATGAGAGGTCAATCACAGTGCCAAAATAACTGAGCATTACAAGACGGCATGGAGCTCTGAGCAACTTTTATCTCATTGTCTGGTTTCAAACTCATTCTGTGGCTGAGACTCAGCTCTTCCTACAACACCTCTCTGCAGGTAAACCTATTGTATGTAATTGCCTAAAGTGACTATAGGAAAGTGAATATTGCACTAAGCTAACCATGAACAAAATGATGCGTCTGCTGATATTAGCCACAACTTGTACGCTAAGCAATACAGTAGTCTGACTCAGAGGATGTAGCCTGTGGGCCACAGGAAACAGCAATGACATCCTCCAAGTTAGCAACCTACACGCTGAAAATGACAGGACCCTCCCCCTAACCTAGTCACTAATAGCACAAACCTAAACAAGCTATCAGCTGTTACCTTTTCTTTAGTGGGGATTTAGCCATCTTAATATCAGGGCTTGCCTCTGAGAGTGTTTTGCATCGGGGGACCGTCGCTGCGTCCTTGGTTTAGCGGCGGCCCAGAAGGTGGTGATTGGTGTAAAGAGATGCAAAACAGCTTGAGTGTTTTATTGCCTCTATACCAGAATGATATCAGACTCAGCTGGACCTCCCTCGAGAGATACGAGAGACCAGCGATCCAGTGGTTGTTGTGAGTCTGTTAGCTTGCTTTGATTTTTTTCTACCTCCCCAGTATCCCACTAATACCACAAATTGATGAATGCAGCTTAAAGATGACTATGGATAACCAAGGGTAATTGTAGCCACCCAGTGAATAAATGAATAGATCGCTTATAGAGTTGTAAAATAGAGTCAGATAAGCAATTTGCCATCAAGGAGCATCAAGGAGATGCTGTCAACAGTGATGAACAGCACATTAAATATTCCTGAAAATGCCCCAGCAATGGAAACCTTCAGTCTAAACGTTTGAACGCAAAAGGCACGGAGGACAGCGTTTGACCAAAAAAAACACGACCGATGAGAATTCTTACAGTAGGTGTAACAATAATGTTGAGGAAGATAAATAAACAGACTCTGCCCCCTCATCAATCACAGCCCAAGGTGCCCTTGAAGAAGATGTGTTGCTGTTCTATTCTATCTGTCAGTACATAATGCAAATATTGACACACCAACAAGATTCAAGTGACGTAGCATCCAGTGAGAGTGATGTACGGTCTCTGTAACGGCAGCAGCCTCGCTCTCTCAGCTTGTCCCCACACAAAGGACAGCTGAACTGAACAAGTCTCATACCCCTGCGACAACCACTCGCGCGCTGGGTAGAACTGCAGTTTGGGCCATGTTGTGCTCACACACCTTGAGTGCTCTGCAACAATTGCCCAATATGCACCACACTCTTGATTTCTGTGCAGGGCCCAATTCGTCTGGTAATACAGAAAGTCATGAAGTCCTCTGAACGATCACCCTTTTTTCGAAATCTGTGGGCTGCGTGCAGCTGTTTCATAAATGTGAAGAATAGACTGTTCTACGAGGCTGCGCAGCTAATTCAATACAGTAAGCTGTCTTCTGATGATGTATAAAAATATACATACACTGTGAATTATTATTTTTTTAGTGGAAGTTTTGCTAAAGTTCAAATCTGTTGCTGCTCAGTTACGCACACGTAATGGGTGAATGAGGATGTTTAGAAAGGCAGTCGTTTTTCAGAGGACTTTGTGCTGCTTTGAAAGGATCGTGCATTATTACTCCTCCTCGGCCCAGACGTTCCAGCTAATGTGTCTTTTCTCCCCTCCGACCAGCACACTCTCCTCCCATTTCAACAGACTTCTAACAATATGCATCGAAGCCTCCGGTTGATACGGGGCTTCAAATGGAATCACTTCTCCCTGCAGCCTGCCTCCTCGCGGTTTCCAAATGCAAAAATGTGATTTACGTCGACACGACTCTCCACAGCCTCCTTCAGCTGCATCTGTCTCAGTCTCACAGCACACTTTTAAGTACCAATTTGGGGCCTTATTGAATCCAGCTTAAAGTGCAAAGAGCAGTTTGTCATGCAATTCATTGCCCGAGACAAAAAGTTCAGAGGCATTTTATGAACTCGGGACGTAATAAGTGGCCAGGGGAGCACACATGGATCACATATAAGTGCTCTCTGTCCTTTTTCGACCAAGCTGGGACTTCCTCCAAAGCCCCCACCCTTCTCCCCCCCTAGCAGGGGCTTCAGTCCTCATTTGTCACCTGTGCCACCAGGCCCCAAGAGGTTGTCTGCTTTTGATGAATGGTGCAAAGGCTTCTGTCCTTTCTCTGCCATCCATCAACTTCTGTGGATGTACAGCATTAAAGACAAACAACTCTTGCTGGGAAAACCTTTGCAACTCTGGTAGAGTTCTGACACCTGATCTGTGATTGGCGAGATGTGTTTCAGGTTTTACTATACAAAAAAAAACGAACAATATATAGACTCATACAAAAATAGTAATAAAGTAATCAACTAAGTGTCTGGCAGTTTTCTGCCCTCTGTTTTTCATATTGTTTTTTGTATTTTGAGTTTGTGTTCTGGACGTTTCTGGGCCAGTGGTGTGTAGCAATAACAGGGAGCACGGTGTGAGGTCGGTACTGTTAAAACGTAGCTACCAGGTTACATTGCTGACTCAGTCTCTCTCTTGTGCTCTAGGTCTGTTACAAAGAGCTGCAGGTCTGTGTGTCTGTTTGACAGAGGGAGGGGTTACACAGAGCAGGTCAGAGCACACAGGATGGAGCATGCATTTCAGCTGCATTCACACAAAATCTGGAGGCTTGTGTGGAGGCATGGGCATGTTTTGTCATTTGGAATGTAACTGCTGTGAAGCTGTCAGAAAATAGCATTTCATGTCTCTGATTCACCGCTTTGTTCTCGCTAATGCTGCTCCCTCTCTGTTGTGACTAATTGTCCTAATACCAATGGCCACAGTGTTTGCTCACCCTTTGCTGATACTTGTGGGAAAGGTGCCACTTGATACAAACATGGTGCAGTACAACGGAAGTCAATGATGAAAAGGACGTTTTTTGAAAACTGCAGGAAGGATAGCAGACGTTTCTTCAACCACACTACAGCATAGGTTTGAGAGCTTGTCATTTGGTGTTGAGTGGAATTTCCTTAAAAAAAGTTCAGGAAACCGTTGCTCGAAATATCTATGAAGGCCATGCAAGCACAAATGAAACATTTACAGAATCTGTCAGACTCGTGTCCTTGGATTGGAAACTCTGTGACAGCCCAGACTTGGGTATTTCATTCCCGCGAAGACTTCTCGTCCCTTGATCTTTGGACACACTGTCCGTGCTCATTCGACCTGTCTGCGAGCGTGACAGATGAGTCGTCGCTATATTCTGTAGGTGCCCGGTTTTGACAGAGCACTTGTGTGTTTGTGGCTGCAGCAGTCTCAGAAATCTGAGCACATCAGAAGTCTATTCTCTCAGGAACAGAGGAGCAAAAAAAGGAGTCTCTCAGCACCCCCCCCACCTTATTTCAGAGCTGTGGATGGTGATGTGTCTCACACCTTTGGGAAATTAAAGCCTGTACTGTAACTGTAATTTGGATTAATGCATCTTAATCTATAGACAGTTTGGCAATCCCCTCATAACATTTTTTAGAAAAGACAGGAAAAAATTATATTAATTTTCCTGAGCTCGTTATTCCAAAACTTCGGAAAAGAGAGGATTACCATGGGTGGCACTTCATTTTCAAGTTGAAATGCGAAAGCTTTCATTTGGATTTCATGCATTTGCAATTAGCTATAAATACAAGTGTTCTGTCTTCACGAATGGAGAAAGAAACCTATCTTTCCTCTATCTTCTATAAGACAGTGACATGGATCCTTTCATGACATCAAATTAACCTCCGACATACCAGCAAGGGCTCATGTGGAGTTAAGGTTACTATTACAGCAGGTCCCTAACACTCCCCCTCCGGCGTTATCGCTCTCAATCTCCCTTTTCTTCCCTTTCGGTCTTCTCCATCCCTCTATTTTTCCCCACTTCAATTAACAGTAATAGATTCTGGGCATATTGCCTCTTGTGCGTTCATCCTGACAGCCCGTCCCCTGCTACACCTCCATCTTTCTAACGCCAGACTATGTTGCAATTACATTAAGGCCCAGTGGTATCAGGGATGCCTGTGTCAAGGTGATACCATGTGAGAAAACACCTGCGTGTTCACAGTGACCTCCAACCGATAGCAGCGCGAGCAAGGCTCTACAGCTGACAGCGCGTCTTGAATCCACCTTGGCACCTTCAGGCAGAATGGAGGCTGTGGGTTGGTGCCCGGCAGGAAAGTAAAAGGCTCAGGTGGTTTTCAGGGAGCAGGTCTCCTTTCACATAATGAAGACATCATGCATGGCTTTCGCTTAACCTTAAGATGTTACCTTGGGCCAATGGATCTTTGAGTTAACGTTTTCTGTCATAATTCGGCTGTGAGAAAACTCTGTGTTTGTATCTCTGCAGGCTACGTGCTGTGTGTGCTAATCCGAGCCACGGGAAAAAACATTCAGCCTTTGTCTTTCTTCTTCCTTTTCGTACCAGCAGGAATTTGGATAAAAGGGGTATCCTCTCCTGCCACGCTCGCACGGTACACTTGGATTCAGTCACTGCTGGCAGATTTCAGGGTTTATTAGTTGTTATTGTCTTCATTATGGTGTAGGTGCATATTTCACAGCCATCTTTAGTTTTGTTATTAGTCATTTTTCATCATTTATATGTAGCTGTTAGTGACTTATGAGTCTAGACTGGCAAAATGACATAAAACATGCATTTACAGAGAACAATGTTTTGTCATTTTGGTTTTATAAAGGTTTAGTGGACATATGGGTCACACACGTTTGTCCGGACAAAGCTGAATGGTTGTTTGTCTTGGGCATACAGCAAAGCGTTTGTGTCACACCCTGGAGACATATAACATTTATGGAGACACTCTGACCCTTTCCTTTAATACTTTTTACCTCAGCTGAAAAATGCTCTGTTGTTTGGATACCATGGAGATCTCAGAAATACTCATTTATCTCTGTCTGTTGCCAATGAGGACCAGCGTGAATAGGATTTCATTGACTGGGTGCTTGGCAATGCAGAATGCTTTGTTTGCTCGTCTTCAGTGATGACAGGCTGTCTCTAAAATGGGCTCTATGCCATCATACTAACTAGATGATCAATACGGAATTAGTATTTCAATGTCTGGCACTTCTTTCTTCGTTTCTTGCTCGATATAAGACATTGGAGCATTTTACATCCTTACCCCCCGCTGCTAACAGATTGGGTTATGCAAAGCTACTTTGGGCACAGTGCACTTATCAGATTGGTGTGGAGCTTAACACCAGCCACACTTTAAAGGATAGCCTTTCCTCTTTATTTAAATGGCTTAAACCTTCTTAGATTTAGTCCTTTGGCTGATGTAGTGCGCCATTATCCCGGGTTGCAGCCTTGCTAACCTCTCATTACACAGCATTCAGGAGAAACCAAAAGCACAGGACACAACTAAAAATGTTAGCTTTGCTTTATTTAGGCAGCTGCAGGCTCACGTCTAATAAACTGTTCCTCAAATCTGACCACACATTGTCTCATCAGACATTATTTGTACACTTCAATCTGTGTACAAAAAACACAACTTTAAACTCTAAAATTGAGGGCAGGACATATACCAAAGTCCAAATTTTGTATCCAGGCGTTCCCTTCTCTAAGTCTATAGTTTTGTTATTTGTACGCAGATCAAGGAGAAAAGGTCGCTCCTATGTATAATGTCTTCCCTTTTCTTGTTTGAGCATAGCACATAGAGTGTTGATAATCATTTTTTGGACTGGAGCAGCTTAGATCAGATAATCCTGTTCAGGGATGCAGCAGGAGACACTGACAGTGAAATCGTTAAAGACGATATTCGCAAGATGAGGCAAACGTTCTGAAAATGTTTCCTCAGTCCTTTATATTCTTTTATTCCTATTCTGGGTCTTATTATGTCATCATCACATTATTCCATTGGTTTAATAATGCTGAACTCTGAGAGTATTGCCAGCTGAATAACTAAAATGTTAAAATAATGAATCATTGAAACTAGTCAATCTGCAAGCAGCTTTTTTCTTTACTCACATAGAGAATAAAACATACAAGTTCAAATGGAAATGGACGAATAAATGGTAATAAAATGATGAACTGTGGAGGTGCAATGACTGACAGCAGGTGAATATGGCAGCTCATTTTCAACATGCAAGACATCCCCAGAATTGCACTCTCACTGAAGTGGAAGTTGATGAGATTCTGAAGGCGGAACTCCTCAGCTGAGGCTTACCTTTCAAAAAGAACTAAGGAAGAAATGTGGTGTGAAAAAAGACTCACACTTCTTTGTGATGCCAAAGCAGAGAGGAGGGAATTTGACTTCTGAATCAGCTGTGGGACAGCGTTTGGTCGGGTGCAGCAAAACTGATGCCATATTTATATCTCTCAGCACTGAGGTGAGGATTTAGAGAGGAGGTGATGGAACAAGGTCCAGTGGACACAAACTATAATCTCTTGCGAAGAAGTTGAAAAAGGCAGGATCATGTATGCTCAAATTAAAAACCTACAGTCAAACTGAAATTTGAATTCCAGCTGCCTGACATGTGACTGTGTTGCTTGCTAGGAAAAATACCATCAACCTCTGTAGCGAGCTAGGAGTGGAATATGTTTACTTTTCTCGGAAAGCCAGGCTTTGGTAAAGTACCTTTACAGCATTTAGCATTTGGAGACCCATCAAGACCCATGTTGCTTGTTGGTTTGTATTCCACTCCGAAAATGCAAGCTAGCAAGCTGAAATGGAAGCTTCAACAGCAGCTTGCTCATGCTAACTCTGATTCCTGTTCATGGATGTTACTTTTTGGCTAAGAACACTGGCCCTGTCACTGTCACTATTTGACATTGTTATAGTAAGAACAATATTGCCAAATCACAAAAGTACAGCTTCTCCAAATCATGGCACAGCACACAATAACAGCAATATAAACGTCAAAATACAGTCTATGCTACGATAGCCAACCCCGCTCCACTGTTCTATATAATCATCATAAATGATCACATTTCTGATTTTACTGCAGTTCGGCATGTTGTTTGTTCAAGCACTTTCTCCAAAAAAGGCTATATTCTGTATTTCATGAAAGTGTGCACTTGCAGCAGCAACAAAGTCATATTTTTAGCTTCATTAATAAGATGCGACCCATATTTAAAGCCAGCCAGGGCCCATCAATCAGCCAATAAACGTGTGCAGACCGGACTGATGATTATGTATCCTGAAAGTCTAATATGTGCCATCCTCACTGTGATGGTGGTGATAACGACGATGAAACCCGAGGGCTGGGACAATATTTGAGGCTGGCTCACAAATATTGAAAAAAATATTACAAACTTGGAATTTTTTCGTACTTGAGCCTTTGGCAATGCAATAAAGCAACAGAAAAATGTGCTGAGATTATCACAAGACCTGCTGTAAAATATACGAAAAACTAAAATTTGTCTTTGCTGCCACATGTTAGTTTATCTGACTGGATATACTGAAATTGTACGACATCCTCCATGACATCCACGGGCTGTCACCCTGGCAACAGCATCCTAGGCAGCTGCAAATTTCCCGCAACCTGTTCACCAGACAAATATATCAGGAATACAACAGTGTGACCCTTGCAAACACACACACACACACACACACACACACACACTTGTATAAAAGGCTCACACACACAAAGGCACACCAGGCAGCCCGATGCAGAGCCGGTGTCTTACTGATTACAAACAATGTGAGACATCTCAAGGCTGCTATCCCGCTCCTCTCAGCATGGTAAATATTGTAATGCTGCACTTTCTCTTTTTATTCCTCACTGCCTTTTCCCACACAGTGTTTGGCTTCCTCACTACGTCTCACCCACCGTTTAAGCAGGGAGTCGAGAAGTTCATCTATATTTTGTCTTCATGTAAACTCGTCCCTGACAGCTACTAATTATACCTGAGTAGCAGCGGGCAGCTCCGACGGCGGCCATTTAAACCACATTGACAGTGTTGTTTTCGATTTAAATCATGGTCCAGTGGAAAAAAAAAATCATACCCAGACCATACAATGTGATCGACTCCTTGTAATGGGACTCTCAATGGTTAGAAATGCTTTCCCTGTCCGGCCCACTCATCAATCATCTTTTGTAGCACTATATACAAAGATTTCAGAATAAAACATGAGCCGCACACCCAGAAATCCATATCCATTATCGTGGCATGCATGCTTTTCATTTGCAGCTTGGCGTGGCTGGAGCCATATTGATTTTCATCCCTTTTCCCTGCTTTGTATGTGGTGTTAAAAGCCAGTTTTCCCTCTTTGTATTTGAATTCACATTCGGACAGTGCCTGTCAATCATAGGTGATTATCAGCAATTTTGTTGGTGCAGTGTTGCTGCGTGCAGAGCGAATCAACCACAGCATCGACAACTTTGAAAGTAAATTTCAGCAAAGGGCATTTAATTGTCTTGTGGTTGCTTTTAACTGGCTTGCAACGTGCTGGTCCTTCTGACTGAATAGTGAGCAGAGAGAGTACTGTTTATTATGTGTGTAAATGACCGAAAGTTGGGTTTGCGATATAAATTCTCCTTCATTTCTTATAAAAAAAAATGCTTGTATGAATTTAAACAATGGGAGCTGTGAATGATTATGTTGTTAACTGTGTCACTATCACTAGTTGGGTTTTTGCATTTGCCATGAAAAAGACGGACAAGTGCTGTGAGACTGACTGTCTGCATTGTTTTACAATTAGCCGTAAAAAAATGAAAGGCAACAGGGCCTAACTTACTAACTTGTCGTAGTGGTTTTGCTATTTAACTATTTTACATATTTTAACTTTGATTAAGCCTCATTTGCAGTCAGATATTCAGCTTGTATATTAAATAATAGCCTCTCAAATTAGTTCTACGAATGCTGCAAAAAAGGGACTAATGGGCACATTCATTCATGAACGTGCGTGCTCACCCGTCCTTCGCAGCAAAAGGAAATGTCAGCCTCATAGTGCAAATACATTAAAAAGAGGTCAGCGTCTCGTCTGTGGAGGAATAGCGACGACCCTGCCGCTCCCCTGTTGCCCATCCTGACCAATGGCTTGTGATCAAACACTACAGCAAATCAATTTCTATGCCACTGGACACTGACGAAGTTTGGTATTTTCCCTCCGAGCCTTTTGTAGCACATAAGCAACACAAGCACTTCCCGTCGTCTGCTGTGTAAAGAAATCAGTCCATGCGGGTTGATTCTCCCGCACTGTATCCCCCCCT
>OMLP01016282.1:16802-33687 GCA_900302685.1 Spondyliosoma cantharus
TCAGACATCACTTCAAGTCTCAGAAGAGTAATTAACCAGGCACTCATTTTATCTGTGTTTGCGCTACAAAAATTATGTTCTTGTATTGTATTCATTAAAGCCTGAGCTAAAACCAATTTCCACACACTGCATGAGGTAATATCATAGAAATCACTAATTTAACCTGAAAGCAAAAGAAGACGTTAATGAGGTTGAAAACAGGAAAGAGGAATCTCTGCAGTTCGGGCTGCAGTCAAACGTTCTTGTCCCCAACTTGACTGATGCTGTTGTAACATGGGTCGTATCAGGATGACGGATGGAAGGGCGCCGGACGCCATCTGACCTCGGCTGACCACAGAAGGGAGGGACTCCACCTCAGGGCTAAGCGGCAAATGCTGCCGTTGCCAATTTCACCGAGCGTACAGTGCTTTGGACAAACCGCCTCGTCACATGCACGCGTCACCCAGCAGCACAAACAATTATTACACTGTCTGAGATATCAATGGCATTTGATGGCGCTGCCCCTTTATCCACTCTGCAGCAGTAGTCATTTGCAACAAGTGTCTCTGGCAGCACACTTTTGCTCTGATCCCTCTGTACTTCATAAAGACGAGGCAGACATAAACAACGCATTCACTTGGGTCTCTCATGGGGGAAAACAAAAAAATGACTACAACACTGATTCACTCTCACTGAACTCCTCTCAGACTGTACTAGAGTTTTGAGAGGAGACAATGTAATCGGTCCCTCAGTGCAAAGTTCTGTTGAGCTATTAAAAACAAAAGTAGACGGAGTCATTCATCCGCCTGTCTAACAGACAAAAGACTACCCTTGAATCACTCAGCGAAAGCTGGTGGTTGGATACGCTAAGTGTGTAAAGACAGATGATATGAATCCGCCATGTTTTGTCAACCTGATCAGTGCTTCTGAGATATCATGTGGGATCAGGCAAGTGGGCGGGTTTATAATCCAATAAATGAATGCACAAACAAATAAATGGCCAAATGGCCATGGTTCGGTCCAGCGCGTCAATACACAAGTCATAATAGGCCGAATTACAATGCTTCTTTACAAAAAGCTATAATGACTAACTAACCTCTGCATTATGCGCCCCTGCATTACAAGCTGACATACAACTTAATTGTTCTTTTCCATTGTGTTTACATTTCATTCATCGTTTGAAGCTTTCATATCTCATTGATAACAACATTTAAACTAAGATTTGGTCGGAAACCGGATTTTCATGTTAAAGACAATGGCAGCTTGAGTTGACCCAAAATTGGCAGTTAGTCTGAGATGTCCCTGTTGTGTCAAAAGCAGATTGTAAGACGCCAGCATAGCAATATAGTACATGCCATGAACACAGCAGAAATGTGTTTAACTATACTGTAGACACACACACACGCAGATGTATAACTTTACATGCTACAGTTACAAGTGAAAAAATATACATGTATATATATACAATAAACAAGTCTGCTGATTTCACGTCTTCACAATTCTAATCAACTGCCAGTTTTCTAGCCAGAAGTAACTGTTGTCAGTGCGATATGTGAGTATGGCATTTCAGTCTATTGGTGGCAAAACATCTTTGCTGGTTTTATATAATAACTGACAGATGATGACAGGCACCTCTCTTGTTATGCTATGTCCTGTTTATTGCGAGTGGTACCCATTTAGATCTCACATTAATGTCCTAAAGGTCTGCATAGTTAATCATCTATCAATGAATGTATTCATATTGATTGCCAGTGGTCGTATGTGACTAATTACATTTACCCAAGCACTATAATTAAGTGTAATCGTTGATGCGCTAACTCGAGTATTTCCATGTGATGCTGCTTTCTACTTCTAATCCAATATGTTTTAAAGGCACATGCTGCACTTTGTACTCCACTACATCTGTGTTCAAGCTATAATTACTATTTTTGCACATTCAGATTGACAATATTAAATGTAAATCAACTTATAAATGATGCTGTATTATTAAGGATTAAACTATCCAGTAGTGTCTAATACAGTAATTAAGATGAGCCTCACGTTTTAATAGCTGCAATACTGAAAACACATTAATGCATCAAAATGCGATAAAGCAAATGTGGTATTATTGTGGGCCCTGCTTCTATAGAGACAACTGGATCGATTCTGTTTTTTTCTCAGAACAGCAAAAACACAACAACAACAACAACAACAACAAAACTGTATAGTGTTAGCAAGGTTTACTGTATAGGGAGCCAATGTAACCACAGATGGTTTCATTATTCTATATCCATTACATTGTGCATCAATTGACTTCATAATGATAAGCTGAAGCAGAAGGCTTGTCTATTGCCAGTATACAGTATTACCCGTATAAGATCTGAGTTCTTCTTCCACCAATGTTTACACCACAAAACTACTATAACGTTATATTTCACGACATCAAAATCCATGTCCAACACTGTTTTCAATGGTAATCCACAAGCAGTATGACAATCCTCTGGAAGCGACTCCGACTCCGTATTGGGCAGTTAAATGATTTTCCTTAGTGTGAGCATGAAGGGCAAACCCTGGTTGATACAAATGGCAGATTCCATACTATGAATGCACAATTCATTGCTCAACTTCTGCTCTAATAATTCGCACATATTTTCCGGGAGATAATATTCCGAGCCAGTGTATCTGTAGTCAGATGATACGGACGGGCTCAGCAGACGTTGCCTGAGGGGCATGGTGCTGCAGCCCTCAGGACTGCATATGTAAACTGCATATAAAACCTGCTGCTTAGCATTAAGCGTAGAGAAGCGAGGGTGGGCGCCCGTCACTGTTTATCCATGTTGTGAGATCAAAATGTATACATCCATAAACCTTAAAAATTCCTTCAGTCATGTACTGACACATCACTTGTGATTATGAGCCTGATTATGACAGTGGACGGCTTCAGTTCTTTATTTTGTAACTGTTTTACAATTTATTCACAGTAATTAATTCTTATAGCCACGGAGCTCAGCAAATTAATGCTGGTGCATTGCGGGTCAGAACGCACCGCTCATTGCTCGTACAAGAGCCTTAATTAAAGTCCAAAGCGGAGAGGCGATAAATGGGCGCGGTGGATGATCCAACAGGTCACCTTGTTCTTTGAAAGCTTTGACATTAAATCAATTTTGGAAATTAGTTGGACTTCTGACAGCCACACACAACAAACTACACACATGAGGCCCTCGAGAGGGTTCGACCAAGAAAATATTTCACTTTAGTCGATGTGCAGGGAAATCAGACAACACCAGGCGGGTTAAGGGCCAACATTTAAATGATAGGCTATATCAGAAATCTTAATGAGGGAATCAGACACTTTTACTACATGTGCACAATCAAGTCTTCATTTGAGAACGACATTTTAAAACCAAAAGAATCTCAGTCCCGACGAGCGCTTTGACACCATTTAAGATCGAGGCCTTTTCGTCTCTGACTCCTCAGCACGGAGCATCACACCGTTCTTCAGCAGCATTTGCACATTGAGCTCTTCTACCTCTCACTTCTGTCAGTCACACACCTTGGAGCGTTTAAACTTCCACAGAATTAATTTCTGGCTTTGACAGAAGCTGGATTTTTGGAAATGCTAATATTAAGAAGACCTAATTTAACAGTGAAGTGGAATCAAACTGCCTGCACTGACACACTCCCTCTGTATTTGCTCTATCTTGAGTTTCTTTTGTTGTTGTTGTTTTTGATCTTTTGCTGTGTTGGTATTGTTAGTCTGAATATGTAAATATGCCGCACAAGGTAAAAAAAAAACATGTATTAATATTTAATCTAGAATAATTCCCTGCTGCAAATAGATGTTTATCCATCTCGCTCAGTCAAAACAGTCACAACTGCTGCCCACATTACCTCCAGTAACTCTGAGTAGGAAAAACCAGACAGCCCTCTCCCTGTGCCAATCCTATTTCATACTGCGTAACAAGGATGATTGCACCATGGCAGAAAATGAGTTCAGCACATTCAGCATCGAGGGATGAGAAAAAAAAAATGTCATGGTTTTAATAGTGTTTTCGTGGGGGTAGATTAGTAAATCAGATTGGTCTCAGATCTAGAAAATCATTTAGAAAATGGAAGCCTTAATGCACCAGCCCTTGCATTTTCTTCTCGTTTTGCATCCGTCAGCTGTTTGCAGAGGTCCGGGGCGGCGGCTTACACAACACTGCCGGCCTGAGCTGCAGGGCTGCAAGGTGTGTGGCCGTGTTTGTATGTGTCACTCTACCGTGTGCTACGTTACACCTCATGAACATCCTCATCAGACACAAAATCGTAAGTGAGTGTGGTAAAAGAGTGCCAGTGGAAAAGCTGATTTTTCCGCGTTGTGCCTCTAGTTTGCACTAAATATTTTGAGCACCCATTTTGATTGATCAGAGGCCTTTATGCATAATGCAATGACACCCAACTTCCTCCTGCTGTGAAATGGAGGGGAGCTGCAACAATTTTCAAGGGAAAATATTGAACGCTTGCTGGTTCCAGCTTCTTAAATGAAAGCACTTGCTGCTTCCCTTTGTCGTTTATGATAGGAAATGAAGAGAGTGTGGGTTTTTCGGAGTGTCGGTTGGAAAAAGAAGCAATTGGAGCTTCTAAGAAATTGTGATGAGCCTTTTTTCACACATTTTTGACAATAAACAATGAATCGGGATAATCTCTGCCAGATTACTCGATGATGAAAATAATTATTAGTTGCAATTCTAAAATAGGGGTGTCAAGAATGCGCTATTATTTATATATTATCATATATATCTATCAGTTTTTCACTTTTGTTCCTTGATTCCACTTACATCCGACCTCTCGAGATAAATACAATGGACCCTGTTTTCAGCATGTCAGTGAACGCAACAAAAAAAATAACATCGTCACAGTCATCTCAGCACTCCCATCCAGCCTAGAGACATAATTTATGCCGGACTGACAAAGGCCCTATTTGTTAGTAACACCAGAACAGGTCCTTTATCAAGATGAACAGAAAATGAGATTGAGTCTGCTGATGAATTCTTATAGCTTGGTGGCATCATTAGCGCTGACAATGGATTCACAACACACATCAAGACGCTGCTTAATAATGAACAAGGTGTCTTTTTGTAGATTGCATCTACATTTACATAATAAACCACAGAAACAAAGACGCGGCTCCATAACTGCAATGAGGAGTCTATATGAATCTGAAGGGCAAACAAAGGTGAAATGTATTAGAAGTTGAGACCTTTGATATTGAAAATTTCCGCACAGGCTCTCCGTGTTTCTGGCCGCGAAAGATCTCTGCCATGAATCAGCACCGACACGGGCCAACACAGCTTGAACTCAGCATGGAGCCCTCGGATATGAGAAGCTGAGTACGACCAAAGATGAGATGGATGGAGAGAGATGTTGGCTTTTTAAAATGTATTTTGCATTACAGAAAGGGGAAACAGGACGACGCAGTGATCTTCATCCTTAAGCAGTGCCAAATGAATGAATTAGACTAGAAGGTGTTTTTTTTATGGACAATATTGTTTCCACAAGCCAGATCAGGTTGGGAAGATGGATTTTTTTAGTAAAAAAGACTTTGTTGGGTTGACTACAGGCCAAAGCAAGACACAAAATGTTTTTAAGATAATCCTGAATAATCCTTTATTGAACCACCTGAGGGGAAATTTGCCTCTCTTGACTGCTTCCATTTATCGATCGGACGAGGTTCACGAGGTGCAGGGGAGATGTGAATCCATAAATGCCAATCACTTTTGGTTAACTGTTTATTTGTATGACCTTCTGAACGTTCACAGCTACCTCTTTAGGATGTGATCTTATTCAGAGGTGGGCTTTTTCTGCAGTAATTTGATCAGATCCCACATCAGGTACAACTGCCGCTGCAACTGGCAGATGTTCATAAATCTGCACAATTAACAGCGACGGGTCATTGTAAACTCCTTTGTCTTCCAGAGGTTGCTGAAATAATCTCCCAGCGTGTTCATAAGTGATCGTTTCCCCCTACAGAGATGGACAGACACTTGTCGTTGTTGTTAAAACGAAGGGATTTACGACAAAGCCTCGAGGATTTTCTCAAGAGGGTAATTGAGAGAGCTTGTTTGTGCCTCAAAACCAGGACTTTTTGTCGCGCCGTGTGTTTGCCGTCGCTGTTGCCTAATCTGGGAGTAATTACAGCAGTGATCCCTGGAAGGAACTGGATGTTTATCACACAGACAAAAAACACTCACACGGGAGATTCGCCACTTAAACCACACTTATTTGGTAGCCTAAGCTGTGAATAGACTCTACTTCGCCGAGAGTAAACCACCGTTAATGAACTTGAAAATAAGGAGCTTGGTAACTTTCGTGCAAATTTTTTCCCCCCCAAAATTGTCATATTAATGTTAAGAATTATTCAGGGCTTGATTTTGATGTCAGAATAGATTTACGACACGTGTCACCCTGTTTAACAAACAGGGACCTCACCCACCGCTGCTGTCAGGCCAAATCATCATTGTGTGGACAGAGTCTGTCATTATGTGAAATGATCATCTCAGCCTCCTGACCTCAGACACCTATTGTATAACATAAAGCAGCCCGTGCTGCAGCCTCCACACACCTTCTCCTCCTCCTCCCACACTCCACTGTATAGGCACAAGCTGTGCCATCTACACCACACTGATACTAGGTTAAACTCATTTTTGACTGGATCTCTTCCTGTTTGCTCTCTTGTGTTGCACAATTGTGACACTCAAAGAAAACATGTGAACATAGGGGAGGGAAAAGAAGTGTTTTTTTCTGCTCTTTTCTTCTTCTGTTCTTCACTGCGTGTGGCACAATACGGTTTGACAGTGGGGGAGGCAAAGCTCGAGGGCTAGGTCAGGAGCTTTGCTTAGTGTTTGTGCCTGTAGATGGTGTGTGTGTGTGTGTGTGTGTGTGTGTGTGTGTGTGTGTGTGTGTGTGTGCGTGTGTGTGTGTGTGTGTGTGTGAGGGGCATGTGTTTGCCTGTGTGTGTGCATACACAATGACTGCACATACTATACGCCTCCAGTCTCATCTCTGCTCTGTCTTCTAATCTCCAGCAGGCCCGATGAATGTGAACACAACTGATACCCCACTGCCAGCTGTCCCTAATACCTTCTTTTTTTCCCCAACACAGCGGTACTGCCCCCGGGGTCCATCGGCAGCCACAAATACACATAATGAGATTATACAAAAAAAAAGAAAAATTAATTAATTAAGAAAACGGGGGAAACTTATTTGAATCGTGCAGCATTACTGATTGAACTGGTAAACAGCGTTACAGGCCTCAGCAGCAAATCCCTGACAAACAGAAATTGTGCTCTTCTTTTTATCCAAACTCACACCAACTTGTTCAGCAGATGCAAAAGTTATTAGCAATAACAGCTGTTCGCTGTCATGGTAGATTTCTGTTTGCAATGAAATTCCTCCTCAGGAACCTAGATAAGAAAAAAATGAAATGCACTCTCACACTGAAGCTGGTCTCTGTTGCCGAAAAATGAAAATATTAGCTTTCCTTTTACAGTGATGATATAAAAAATGATAGCCTGAATGAAATGAAAGCCAAACAAGAGCATGACAGCATCATTAAAAAGAGAAATGAAACTCAAGGGTCTCCAAGCCTGGCAAAAAGCAATAATGAATGAACTACTGGAGAGCACGCCTCGCTTCTAACCTGTTATTTCCACTGAATGAACTGAGATTCTAACATGATATTTTTTCACGAGTATCAACTACAGTTTGACTAGAATTATAAAAAGTACATTAGTCAGTGTTACAAGACACCGCATCGGCCTACACATCTCTGCAGTCCTCTCTGAAATGCAGCAAACAGAAACTTTATAAAATTCCAGCATTAGCCACACTGATTTAAATGCTCTTGATTGTGACTTGTGCCGCTTCACTACTTCCAGGAGAGCGCCCCATCCTCCTCTCATAATCCTCGCTTTTCAAACCCCATTCCCCGTTTAAGTGAGTGGTGAAGTCCTGCCCAGTGATTATATTTGGCAACCTGTGCTGAAATTGCTGAAACAAGTCAGGATGAATCCGATGGTGAGCGCAGTCTGGAGGAGTTGAGCATCTAATTATTAGTGTTGCTGGTCACTCCGAGCTGCTCTGATGTACCTCAGGCAAACGACTGCTGTCCCTGGAGGGAGAGAAGCTGCTGGAGAGGAGGCAGAAAGCCTCTGCCAGCACTGTGGAGTCTGTGGAGCACAGTTTATTCTAATTCCTCTGCAGGACATTAATGAGCCAGGATAGTGGCTGTCTTAATGGGCAGCCAGACAGATTTTAAGTGCCCCATGGAGTGTAATCCACAGAGGTACGACAGCACTGTTGCAAGGTCCCAACATATTGTTCTTAGTCTTCGTTTCTCTATAACTTTGCTTCTAAGCCGTTCATTAAAAGGGACATGTGCCCGGTGCTTTTTTAAGCCGCTGCCTGTGGGATCGCCACGGGCCAGAGTCAAGCCACGCCATAACATATTCTCATACAATTAAGACATCTGACACTGTAAACCAGAGTGACTTGTATTATTGTTAATGAGAAGACACCGCTGTTACAAGCAACCATTAATTATTCATGCAGATCTTGCCTCCCTCTAATGTTGTTTCTTAGCTTTTGGACAAAACTAAAATCACATTTGAAAGATTATTATAGTTTATCATTTTGCAGGCAGAGGTAGAGGATGAGTATCAACCACACACTTTTGTACCACTTTTTAAGAGCCGATTATTTTTTCTTTTTGCGTTTCCAAACACACACTCTTTGCGTTCCATTACCGACAGCACTCTCTGAGTTGCACTTCTTACAAGAGGACCGTTTACCATAAACTGCATGATCTGCATACTGATGCTGTAGGGAATGCAACAACTCTAGGATGCAGGAGAGCAAAAAATCTGGGTTAAGAATACTTTAGCTATAAAAAAAATATTCTTATTATTCAGTAAAAATAGGGAAATGCTTGGATTAAGCACTTTGTTCAAGAAATATTTGAGAAGAATAAAGAGAAGAGAAGAAGAAAGAAGAATATTCGATGCCAAGTGGTGCGATGCAATGTGACATGATAT
This sequence comes from Spondyliosoma cantharus, assembly GCA_900302685.1. Lineage (NCBI taxonomy): Eukaryota > Metazoa > Chordata > Actinopteri > Spariformes > Sparidae > Spondyliosoma > Spondyliosoma cantharus. The sequence goes on from OMLP01016282.1 coordinate 25,835, forward strand.
GATACGATACGATACGATACGATACGATACGATAAATGGTACCTTGCCACAGGAACAGGAAGTGATACAATACAGTACTGTATTGTGCTGGGTATGATACCCTGATTGGATCTGACTAATAACCCTGCTGTGATAGCCCCTTGTCAACCACAAGATGCCACACCATGCCCTGAAGCATAACCTCCTTTATTTACATCATGTGTGACAAATACATACTGTATTAACGAAGACATGAAACTAGTGATTGAGACCATCGACTTGTTAGGGAAACTGCTTACTGAGGTAATAAATCAAGTGAGAACTCATTTTCTCATTAGCTCACATAAAATCGCACTCCTTTCTGAAACCTGCTGTCCCTTTAGAGGGATTGCAGGTTTTAGGGACTCTCCGCATTGGCTCATCTTTTCACACCCAGAACCTCCACCCACATTTTGTGCAGTGAATGATCCGCTGTAAACACGCAAACCCTTAGATTCAGACTTCAGGAGAGTTATTGATGTAGCCCCGAATCAAATCAGGTTGCAGTGTCGTCACTCTGGGAAACAGTCACAGGGGCGGTTAATCATGATCATTAAGATTTACCAGGGGATGTTTCCCCCCCAGTAAGCACGGCACTTGTTTTACCTACATCAGCTGAATTTCCGTAGTGGATTTCTGTTACACGTTCTGATTGGAATAGGAAAGTGCGGTGTAGGTCTTAAGTTTGAGGTTGCTTTTCTAATGCCTATATTTCCAGTAGCAAGCTTTGCGAGAAGTGTGTGAGTGTGTGAACTACTCCACTTATCCGTACCTCCATGTACCGACATTAGATGTAGAGTGTCTTTTGTATGCGATGAAGGTGATGTTTTATTCTGCTGCTTCGCCCCTCTGTTGCCTAAGGCTGGACAGCGCCATGACTGAATCTGCAGAGGAGCTCAGTTACCTTCAAAGAAAAACCTACAGCATGCGCTGAGCACACATCAAACATAAATGAATTTTGCCCAGTACAGTGGGGTTCAGAAAAAAACAGTATCTCTGAGCTTCTCTCAGTGTAGGTAGACAGGCTTTACATGCAACCCACACGCTGCCCTTAGTTTCTGAACCTGCGCAGCCTTGTCAATCGCTTTCAAAACATTTGTTCAAAGTCTAATCCTTCGTCTTGTCGGGCTTCACACACATTACTACACCGCGCGATGAGACGTGAAATCAGTGACGAAAATCCAGACTGTATATCTATTGTATATGTGTATTATAGTGACATTTACTGTCTTGATGTTCCTATTTTAGATGACAAAAAGGTCATGGTTGCCACTTTATAGTAAACCATGTATGCGTACTTTCACTGATACTGTTTCTGAGTGTTCATAAATTGTTTATGAGGACGTGATAATATTCTGATATAATAAATATAATCTAATAGAATAGAATAGAATAGAATAGAATATAAATACTTTATTGATCCCAGACTGGGAAATTACTTTGTTACAGCAGCAAAAAACACTCTTTACATAACATAAATAGGTAGCAAGATATAGACAGTGTATATATATGGTGCAAACTATACTCTATTGTTTATTGTTTAGAGTCTAAACAATAAACAATAATAATAATAATGATATATACAACTGTACAAAAAATAGAAATTCCTGTTAATGTGCAATAACTGAAACCAGAATATGTACATATGAATGTGGATAATGGAACTACCGGTGATATAAATAGACTTTATAATCATTTTTGCATGGGAGTAGCAGTCAGAGGCAATCTAGCTTGCTTCGGCTTTGCGTTTCTGAGTTCTCAACATTTATTGCTTCACATTTTACATTTTCACATTAGTGCTTTTTGTGAAATGAAAAGCTTCAATAAAAAAAGAGTTGTTCCACTTCGCACACTCCAGTCACGATGTTCTCTGACCTTCTTCCAGAAAGTAGAGCGTGAGTCGGGTTCATTTCCTAATTTCATTGAAGCGACAAAACGTTTTAATAGCTCTCTAAAGAAGCACGATATTCTAGCAAAGCAAATAAAGGATTCACAGCCAAAAACGTAATTGTATTTATTACATTATTATAGTAAAAAGACTTGTTAAACATCCAAAAGGATATAAATCAAAATTTATATGTTATACTCTAAGTGTGCCTTGTGTACAGTGGTGCCAACAGATTCTCTCTATTCCAAACTGTAACTCACAAGCTTCTGTGGCAGAACTGCAGCCACATCATAAGTGTGTATTTCTGTCCTCTCAGCACTCGGTGTATTGTATGGTCAAGGCTGGGGGCGGGGGGACACACACAGAGTGAAATGACAAGCTTCCACGAATTAGATCTGGATGCTATTTGCTGACATCGCCATACCGGGCAAAACTAAATATATACGTGGTCACAGAGTGCAGCGCTATAGAAGCATGCTAACACACCCGCGTGAGAAAAACAGCTGGGGGCTGCTTTGTTGCATGTGATCTGACCGTATAGGCTGAGGAACGGGGGCCAGGTGTTGCTGCTGTCAAGGAAGGAACAGATGAGGAGTTTGGAAAGGGAGGAGCGCGCATGGTTACTTCAGTTGTTGAAGGAGGAATCTGTGGTCTTGTGTAAGTGCGAATTAATACAGGTACAAAGCCCTACGGTGACCAGAGGTCGGGGTTCATTTCCCCGCAGAAAGTTATAATGTAAAAGTAGCTATCAAACTCTGTTCAAAAACTGTTTTCCTGTCATTAATTCCACAAAAATATTTGCGACAGTATCTCCTTCTTCCTTTTTTTTATCGGACACAGCACTTGTTTGTGAAAATATGAGCTTCAGAGACATTTTCCCAGTACGCCTGATGTCATGATGGGTGTCAGCCTGGACCAGTCAGAACTTCCAGGGAGAGTGGGGTTGATGTGTCTTGACACATGAGCAAGGACTTTTCGGACCAAAGCCCAGACCTTTGGCACCGTAACATCGCTGTGCAAGATTTTCCACTGAGACTACTGAAAGCACTGAGCCCTGCGAGGCTGACGTTGCCAACGCTTGTTTTCACACGTACATTTATGCACACCCAGATGATCGTAGCAGCCAAAATGTGCCATCCGCGCAGAGCACTGGTTGAAACAAAGTGCTGTTGTTTCCTCTTCGCAGAGTTGTTAGTGCACCTGCTGGTCGAGAGAAAAAAAACACCACCGCTGCATCTTTTCATCGGCAGCCAGGACTTTCGTAGGTAAGGTGTCAGAAATGAGAACGCACAGCCCACTAAACTTCGACTCAAGCTTCCCTTTTTCTCGAGCCAGTGCCCGCTTTTCTGTTCGTTCCTGTGGACAAGTTGTTATTTTCTGTCTGGAAGGTAGTATACGGCTCCCCAGGGCCACTACTGAAAGTGTTCTGTCAGACTTTGCTTTAGAAAACACACACACACACACATACACACACACACACGCACACGCACACACACACACACACACACACACACATTTTGTTCTAGTCCTCAGCTACCCCTTACCCCTTTTTGTCTGAGTCTTCATTCATTTTTAACGTACATGATTTTTACTGTGTACCACTGGAGACCAAATCAATATTAATGAAAAATGTGAATTCAATTTACATTCATCAGCTGAACTCACTCAACCTAAATTCTAATTGGACCTTTGCCGGTCAGTTGAGAGGATATCTCCCCATGCCTCCTCTGGTGCCTCCGTGGCCAAACGCTCATCATGAGGATTATCGACGATTCTTTTCATCAGGCGCACCAGCACCGACTCTTCTCTCTCCCCCCCAGCTCACGCTGCCTCTCTGCGGCATGCAACATGCATAGATTTCCCCTCACTTCCACCGTGCCGCTGCACACATGCAAAGACCCGGGGACAAAAGATGGCAATCTCCCCCTACTGCTGTTCCAAACCTGATCAGCATGGAAATTGGTTCATCCCTGTCAAGCTCATGTGCTTGCTTTCAAGTGCCTCCGAGATGTATATCTGACCCCGCCGACCAATCGGGCTGCGAGGAAAAAAAGGCAAGATAAAGTGGTATCATTAATTATTTTTTTTCTTTACCTCATTCAGAGACTTCAGTGTGAGACTGCTATTCCCAGCGCATGCGGCAGAAGGACTCCCATTCATTCTAGAAATCCTGTTTTTGTCCCCGTTGTGTGTTGTCCCCCACTTCCTCTTCCTTGTCCCTTGTCGAAAGAGAGGCGGCTTTCACAGCATCCCTTTCCTTTTATTCTGCCGTGCCAGCTGACACCCGCCTTCATGCCTTCATGCCTCGGATTGATGGAGATTAAAAAAAAAAAAAAGAAAAAAGGGAAAAAAAGGAGGGAATAGAAAGCAAAGAGAGGACAGAGAGGACCTCCCTTTCCGTCTCTCCTCTTCTTGCGCTCACACCAGCTGAAACAGGCGCATGAGGGGAGACGTCAGAGTGGCAGCGATGTATGCGCTCTTCACCTCTTCTTTCTCTCGCTCTGCCTCCCTCCCCTTCTCCTCTCTACCTCTCTCTTTGTGTGTGTCTCTCTCTCTCTCTTGTCCCTCTCCGCTTTCCTCTCCGTGTCTGCGCCTCGCTGCTTCACACAGGGGCAGGCTGCTCTGTCGTGACGGGTGAGATGGCTCTACGCGTGCAGAGACATCTGTGAATGTGCTTATGTTGTGGGGACTAAAGTAGCCTCTTAGCTGAGATTGAGACCACCCTCCTCCCCCTCCTCCCCTCTTCCCCTCCTCCCTCCTGGAGATGGGCTTTCTAATGGCATGTACCATTAAAGCTCGGAGCAGGGTGGGCTGCAGCACTGAAAGAGGAGAGGAGGGGAGTGAGAGGAAAGGGAAGGGGGAGTTGCTCAGAGAGAGGGAGAGGAGGGAGATGGAGGTGGAGAAGAGGTGTTAAAGAAGAGGACGTGGCCAAAGACAGAGAAGAGAGAGAGAAGGTGTGTGTGTGTGTGTGTGTGTGTGTGTGTGCGTGCGTGTGTGTGTGCGTGCGTGCATGTGTGTGTTTGTGCGTGTGTGCAATAACTGTACAGTCAGTCCACTAAGTGACAAACTGTACAAGCCCTACCCTTCTATTTGCAGACGCACACATGACCTCACCGCACAGATCCTTCATCCCTGACAAAGACGTTTAAAGGCAACAGCTTGGACACACGCAGAATTACTGTATAAGACAAGAGCATATGTTGATTTTGGCAGCGGTGAATTAATTCTGGAAGAGCTGCAATTGTGTCACAGACAAAGCTTTCCCTCATGCATGACTGACTGGCACAACAGCACGCATGCAGAAACATATTGCGGAAATTGGGTGGAATGAAGGAAGATTTTTGCACGCGCACACAAAAGTCATTCTGTTCCGGATGACAGAGGACCTAAAGTCCACAGCGTACATGTCCAGATGCTACCGTAGGTCCGGTGATTGGCAGCGGCTACCCCGATGCCAATTCCACAACGACATTTCCATCCCCCTTAAAAAAGTGCATCATCTAATTTCAGGCGTCACTGAATAAAGAGCCTGTCTGCTGTGTAGGTGAGACAGCGTCTGGTGTGAGGATCAAAAACCATCACCTCGGGCCAGCTCACCTCCTCTGAGCCTGGAGAGGAGAACTGGCTCACCGAGGAGCTCGGCCAGGCCAGGGAGACAGGAAGAGGAGGGCTGGAAGACTGAGGTGGCCCTGCCCGAGGGGAAAACAAGACCGTGGGGAGAGAAGAGGACATGGTTTCCCAGAGTGTGTCACGTGCATGAAAAATGAATAAAGTCATACACAGACACCTCTGCACATTTATGTTTTTAATTATGTCTGATATATGAAACCTCACAGACTATTTTTTCATTTTGCCCTCACAGTATGATGATGAAAAGCAGGCAGCAGCCAAGAGGGAGCTGAAATGTCTCAATTGCTGTGGAGAGCACAGCCGATTGGGTGATGGTGACTGCGTGTCTTTAAGCCCGGATAACCTGAGGAAAAAGCCGTCAGATGATCTAGCGACAGTGTGCCACATTTCGCTGCAAAGTGTCATGTGGTATTTTGAGCTCCGGTCCGTCAGTCGGCTCGAACTCTCATGACTCGAGATGCTGAATCAAAAAAAATACGAGAGTGTGACACGGGTGCTTGACAGAGGGATTTACAGGAAGGGATGAGTGTGTTCCAGGGTGGCTTCATCATGTGTAGGAGAAAGAGAAAAGGGGGCTGTTTGTCTTCGGAATCACATCTGATCAGGGCCGAGATGTTGACTCCAGTCACTGTTTTGATGACTTGCAACTTGGACTTGGAAGTTCAAGACTGGTGACTTCACTTGACTCAACACACAATGACTGGAATGGCTTGTCTTTGATCATTTTATGTATTCAGTTTATATGTTTTTCATCTGGGTGTTATATATCATGGTTTAGATGTGACGTGGAGGTAATTACAATTATATATTGCAAATTAAATTCATAGTATTAGACAGGTACTTATGCTTTGTCTTTTCTCTTTAAAGGACCAGATCCTGCAGTATCTTGTTGGGAAAAAGTGGCTTGACTTGATTTAAAGGTCTCATATTATACTGTTTTTCATCAATTTCACACAGCTGTCAAAGGTCCAACAACACAGTATTTGATATGCATTGCCCCAAACCCATCTGAACTTCAGCTGTCTAAAAGTTGCTCAAATGAGCTCTGCTGAGCTCTCCTGAGAGCAGGCTGTTTCTGTGCCTGCACCTTAAAATGCTAATGAGCTCTGTCTGTCGACACCTACTTGAAGAGCCTCAGCCAATGGCCTTGCGTGCTACACGTCCCTCTCAGGAAGATGATGCCTGTTATGCTAGACGGTAGCATACGCTAATGTTTACGGTGGATGTATCACTATGGCTCGCGGAGATGCTTTTGTTCAACCGTACCAGTTTGACCCAGGATCGGACCCAGAAGGAGAGGCTCCTGAAGACTCTGCGGCTGCAGCAGGACATTTCAGAATGGTTTGTGTGTCTGAATAATGTTAGTTTGTTCGTATGTGTTGTTACAGTTACTACCATGTAGCTAATGGCTAACAGCTAGCGAAAGCTCTGTTCGTCTGCAACACAGTCTCCAAACTCTTGGACACTGTTCTCATCGTCTCTGTCTCCAGTCTGCACGTTTCCAGACTTTTTTACTGTGACAACCAAGCTCCATCGTAATATTATTAACATTAAACTCGCTTCAAACGCTATTGCACAGCGGACCGAAGCGGAGCTAACTAGTTAGCCAGTTTCCAGCTGACTTCACCATACTCGTAGGCAACTGTAAATACTATCAAACCGCGGCGACTGCTCGGGTGCAGTTGCTGGGTCCAGTATGGTTGGTACTGATCCTTTCACGAGGTTCAATGTCGAGGCAAAGACAGCTTTGTACTGACCCTCGTTACCGAAGCAGTCCGATGTGAAGTTGTTAGCACACACAAACAAACTTACAGGAACTGTAGCCGGCACGTTATAATTAAAAATGTGAAGTGTATGGGCTGTCGTCCTCCAAAGGTGTTGGTGTGTAGTATGTTGATAAAAGAATTCTGCGGAGGCAAGGCTGGTGGAATGATAGAGCAATTTTTATTGAAACAGGTCTCAAGCCAGCGTCCGAACCAGAGTGTGGCCACTCCCTGGTATTCTCAAATCTCGGCAAAGTGTTGCCCAAAATGCTTTGCCCTCTGCTCTATCTGAAATCCTCTCGGACCCTCAGTCTTAGGAGATCAACCAAAATCCACACAGTTCTTTGGTGCGTGGATCCTTTTTAGGGTCCGTTCGCTCACACCCACCTATTTCCTCTAATTGTTCACTTTTGGGGGACTGAGGGTCCCTCTATCCTGTTGGAGAAGAATGGGTCTGCATAACACCCCTATAAAATATCTCTTGGGTGGACGTGTTGCGTGGAATGTGTTGATGTTATCTAAAATTGACCTGCTAGTCTCTCTATTCTTACTTT
>OMLP01016283.1:0-16662 GCA_900302685.1 Spondyliosoma cantharus
AAGTTGTTTGATCCACTACATTGGCCAAGATTTAAATAGCTCCGCATTTAATACATTGACTGCCACATTGAAAGGATTACTGTGAAATTTGATACATTCAAGTGGGCCCATCGTCCTCCTATACTTTGGTTTATGATCAAATAAGTGCAGAATACTGACGTTCCCAGTTTGATATGGTAAACCTCACTTGCCTTTACCCAGTGCTCGTCACTCCAGGTCCTCAGGCCCTCCAGCCCTGCCTGTTTTAGATTTTTCCTGATCCGACACACCTGAATCAAATGAATGGGCCGTTATCAGAAAGTTGTCATTTAACTCACTCCAGTTTAGAGATTAAGTTAAACCCACTGAAGGGAACAACTCTGCTTTTGTTTGATTGAAGTAATTAAGACCCAAAGATAACTAAAAAAGAAAGTACGCAGTCACAGTCTGAGCAGCAAAGGTCATGAACATGTTGCTAATCAAATCACTGCAACCTCTGACCGTCATCATTTTCGTCGTGTGCCCCCATCCATCATTCCTGATTTAACTCTCTTTGGAGGAAATCCAAACTGTGCACGGTGAAGACAATGTCTCTCTGCTACTTTCCAGGACAGTCACAGTGTCAGCCTCTGTGGATTACATGAGGAATTTCCCTCCAAATTAATTTCTCTCTCTGAACCTTTCCTTTCCTTTCCTCTGACTGGCCACTCACTCACTGCGCCCCCCTCCCCCTGCCTCACACACTAGCATTAATCTCACCAATTTACCTCTAATTGGACACAGTTGAGTGGTGGAGCCTTCATTCAGACATTTCAGCGACTGTCCAAAACTTTCATCCTGCTGATTTACTGTGACTCCTGCCTCTGTCCGACAGCTGAAACCCATCAAACCAGAACTCTCCAATTCTCTCACCCTTCCTCTTGATTCCCTCTGTGGCTGTCAGGCTTAATACCCATGGTCTGGTCACGGCAGCTTTAAGACTGAATAAAAACAGGAACTGGCTGGGTCAGGCCTACTTTAACTGTCTTCGACCTGAACAACAATCTGAATGTAGACGGAAGAGTGAGGCCTGCGATTTAAATAAAGTTGCTGATCATTGTTGTTTCCTACAGGCTACAAGTTCAACTCAGACAGCATGGCGAGCACGGAGAAAAAGATCCTGACCTACCATCGCATCGTGGAGGCTTATCGTTTCGCTTATGCAAAGAGGACCTTACTCGGAGACCCAAAGTTTCTCAACATCACAGATGTAAGGTCATGGTCTCTGCTGAAAACAAACAGTGAAAGCATTGGCTTTAATATCTGGGGAATCACACTGTTTTTGTGCTACCCACCCCGAGGCAAAACCGGCAGATCATCTTGTAAGTAGGGAAATCAAATGTACCTAGCTTTAGGGTTGAAATGTATACACACAACCCTTCAGTGAAAACATAACTGAACACCAGTGTTTTGCAGCTGCCTCTGGTTCAAAGCTTCATTCGGCGTCCAAAGCTCCTGTGGTGGCTGCGTTAACCCCAACACTCCCAGTCGAGCTTCGGCTAACTGAGCTGACTTGCTTAAGGCGGCCACAGTTAGCATCAGTTTGTGATTGTAGTGGCTAGCTGGGAGTTTAGGCAGAACAGGCGAAGGGCATAAAGTATGATTTAGGTTCACTGACATAGTTGGTGGTGTGTGATGTTGTGCCGTAACACACTGTGCACTAATGACATAATCAGCTCAGTTTACACAGTGAAGAACAGGCATTCAGGGTACAGATTGGGAATGACAGTGATATGGTAAACACGAAAAGGGACCCAAGCGCAAGATACACAGAGACGGGGAGGTAAAGAACAAAACTCAAACGAAAATAGGAAATGTGATTTACAAAAAGGCAGCAAGTACAAATCAAGGGAACTAAACTGTAATCCAGAAACAGAGGACAAACCATGAAGGACAAAGAAGAGGGAGAGATAAGCAAAACATGACACATGAGAAGAGAAATACAAAATGAAACAGGAAGTAACTAAACCTAAAGCTCAAAACATGACTGACAGAGGCCCCATTATTTCCATTACAAGTCAGCATTCCATTAAAAATGATTTTGAAGCTGTTATTGTAAGTTTAAAAAGTTGTATAATGTTGATTAACGGTCAAAAAAATGCTCAGTTGTACCTTTTAGCACACAGAGTGGATGTTAAGTCTATAAGGTTAATGGATGATTGTAGTTAGATATCAAATATCTGTCAATGAACATTATGCATATACATTTACTGTCATCGTTTTCCAATTCCAATGGCAGATTTAAAATTAACAGATTATGGTGATAATTAAATTTTTCCTCATAGGGAAATCAGTAACCTTGTAGAGGAAACACCTCAATTATAACATGGAGTAAAGTTTGACAAATCATTCATCATCTTCTACTTTGCCTGTCTTAGATTAATAGGAACAATAGTAAAATCCACCATTCGTGAATCAAAACTTAATGTATAATACTAAACTAAAATATTTGGCACTTAACTTAATTTCATGTCCCCATTTCTCTTCCAAAGCTCATCCAGAACATGACATCCAGTTTCTTTGCTGATACCCTCCGTGGAAAGATCACAGATGACACCACACATCACATGAATTACTATGAGCCGGAGTTCTACCTGCCTGAAAACCACGGGACCACACACGTCTCAGTCGTAGCAGAAGATGGAAGCGCTGTGTCGGCCACCAGCACCATCAACCTATAGTACGGGCCTCCTTCTTGACCAAGACAAATACTCTTACCAATGTTAGTTAACCCACCTTTACCAATGATGCCCTTGATAGCTCGACGGTTATTTTTGTCCTGCAGTTTTGGCTCCAAGGTCATGTCGGGATCAACGGGGATACTTCTCAACAACGAGATGGACGACTTCAGCTCCCCGCTCATCACAAACAGCTTTGGAGTGCCTCCTTCACCGAACAATTTCATCAGGCCTGGTGAGATTGAGACCAGCACACACACTCACACACTGTAACAATGTTGTACATTTGTAGTATAAATTGGCTGTTCAATGGGAGGCTGATTGAAGGTCATGCTGATGTCAACCTGTCCTTCTTGACACTGTGCACCGGCTTTTAAATAATGTTTTTTTTGTGCATTCATACTTGAAATGTCTTCACCTCCTCTGAAAAGTTTCATCCTTAGGTTTACAACACTGAATCAGAGTAGAGATAAGGTTACATTTTCTGACAGAAAACAAACCATTCAATGTCAAAGCGAAAACAGACCTGTACAAAGCTTAATTAGCTCGATTACATGCAACAATTCAACATAAACACAACTAACAGTAGTATTGTAGTAATTCATCTTGCAAATGTGTTGCAGACAAAATATAATGTCAAGGCAGTACGTACAGGCCTATGTCCTCAACATTTTACCAGGGAAACACAAATAATGAACTGCACACTTGATGCGAAGAGAAGGCTTTTTTTCACACCCAAGGGTTTTTGAATGACACCAACAAAACAAAAGGCAATAATTGTTTAGCTCGATTTACATGTTACCACACAGGTAAAAGTTGAATCTACTTGATTTAATGTCGTGAGATAACGTAACATTAAAAACTTGGGCTACTTTAATGACATACGCTTGTTTTATTAGACCTTGTTAACATAATCTACCACTATTTTTTCTCAAAGGAAAAAGACCAATGTCTTCCATGTGTCCAGCGATCATCTTCGATAAAAAAAACAAAATTAAGATGGTGGTCGGAGGCTCGGGAGGAACGAAGATCACCACTTCCGTCGCTCAGGTAAGACCCAGCTGCAGTCAGAAGCTGTAACCAATTAAAGTATTGTAAAAAATCATGGAATGTGCTATTGTTAAGAGTCGTACCTGGTTAGTTTCTTCTTGGCTGCTGAATTATCATGTTTGCTTTTTCTCAGGTGATTCTGAATGCGCTGTTCTTCGACTACGATTTAAAAAAATCTGTGTCAGACGCAAGGCTCCACAACCAGCTGAGTCCCAACGCCACTGTAGCAGAGCCTGACTTTGACAGAGTGAGTGTCACAAGCAGCAAACAATACTGATATATGTGACTAATAGCAGGGTCGGTGCGGCATGTAGGGAGACAATCAGTCAACCAATAGTCCAGCCAGCGCTGAAACTTACATACCTCAGTCATAACTGGCACCAGGGAGACTGCTCATTATATTCACCTTCAGGGGTGTGTCCAAAGTAACAAAGAGAAAAATATTCTAGCACCGGGGTAATGGTCTAATTTGTGGTCTGGCTAGAAATGGGCATATCAAAGTATACAGTGTGTGGGAGCCACTGATCAAACAATAAAAGCAAATAATGGCTTATTTTGTGAATAAAACAGTTTGTAAGGTTCCCTCTCTGCAGATGTTATAAATAAATCGTTCAGGGGAATGAATAGAGGAAGAGGAAACCACATCCACATTCCTACAGGCTACGCATACATATACTGTTTCCTGAACTTAGACACTGGAGAACCAACCCTTGATTTGATCATAATAGATTGTGATGTAAAATGGCATACTGGCATACTCGATTTGAACTCCTGTTCGTACTTGTTAGTGATGCTTCAGTATAAACTTGTTTTTGATGTTTTCACTCAATGAAGCATGGATGTAGCATCCGATTGATTGCACTTTGAGCAGCACATCACAAGTTAGGTGTTTTCTTGGGTATTGAGGGAGATGTTCTCACAGTTTAACACAATGTAAATTCTTGACTTTTTCCGCACAGGAACAGGCTGTTAAACAAGTTTTGTTTTAAAGTAAACACGGCATCATTGATCCATGCCGCGTGATCAAAAGATGTTACAGCATGTCACACCTGTTCAGTTTTCCTTGGATGGCAGCGTTTTAAAGAGTTGTAAAATGAACTCAAAAGTCATACTTGAGTAAAAGTAAAGATATTATCTTAAAGGAGACCTATTATGCTTTTTTACTCTTTCCTTCAGTGTTTTATATATGTTATTGCAAAGCATGCAAAGATCTCTAAAGTTAAAGTTATAGAGTCCACACTGACAGAAGCTTCTCTCTCCCACAGAAAACACTGCTGGTCAATAGTCTTTAATTCCGTGACTCTGTGACATCACACTATGTCACCATGTCATGCATTGCATAATTCATGCCTAGTGACTAGTTTGGCATGTCAAATTTGATTTAACTAATACAGCTGCTGTGTTGTTGTTTTTTTAGCAGAGTTGGCTCAGGCGTGTCTGAGCTGACCAATCAGAGGAGACTGGGTAATTTCCTGGCCTTAAAGAGACAGGAGCTAAAACAGAGCGTTTCAGACAGAGGGGGAATACAGAGCTGCGGCACTGGACAGTATAAGAGAACTGATGTGTTTCTTGAGCAATAGAGCATGTAAACATATTCTATTAATTACACCAAATTAACTTATGAGCCTGAAATAAAGATAATTCTCCTTTAAAATATTACTTCGGAAAAAGTGAGTCACCCATACGACTAAAGTACATTTTCTAGAAATAAATGTACTCAGTATCAAAAGTACAAGTAAAAGTATACATATAATTACATGCATGTATGTACTGTATACTTTACGGCCCGTCAGATAATTGGATCTGGTATTCAACATTTTTGTGATGATCAGAATAAGGTCTTTTTTCTTCTTTTATCCAAATAGACCATATTCACAGAGTGGAAGTATGAAAGTAGCAGAAAATGGAAATACTCAAAGTACAAGCACCTCACAATTGCAGTAATAGAGTAAATGCAAGGCTACTTAGTGACATTTCATCACTGCTGCACAGAATCAACATGTTCTTATGTTTCCGTTTACAGAACATCCTGGAGGGTTTGGCATCTAAGAACCACGAGACAGAGTTCCTCAAATCAACAGGAGCTGTGGTGCAGGCGGTGGTTCGACATGATGACGGACTCCATGCTCAGTCAGACCCTCGCAAGTGGGGGTACGCCGCTGGGTACTGAGTTCATAAACACACCACTGATTATGCAGGGAGTCTGTAGCTGTGTGAGCCTTGACACCAACGGAACGAGCTGAGCGATTAGAGACTTGATAAGAACCAGAAACTGTCCTGGCCGCCAATTGTTTCCTCATTAGGTGAGAATAATATTAATTTGCTTCACAACACGGAACTCAGATAGCAGATCGCTGACTTATTGTCTGTAATGACCTCGAAAAAGCGCCTCAGACTGAAATTAATTCTGAATATTGACTCTCATAGGGAACACATTTATATATCACATTATATCACATGTGCTGGAATCATCATTTTCACCGCAGAGGCACAACATTTTATTCACACTGTCATATGTCATAAATGTGTACAACGCCTAACTATTTATGAAGCACTTTTGTAAATCATTAGCAGTGTAGAGCGGTCTGCTGTTGTTCATTGAAGATATTCTTCGATTAACATAAAAATATTTTGTTTTTATGAGGTAACAGCAAACACACTGACAGAGCAGGAACACGCCGCTGTTAAATTAAAGGTTTATAACACCTCAGGGACAAACAGTCCTTAATAACTTACCGTAATTTCCCACAACCCAGAGTGCAATGGCCTATAATGACCCCATAACAACATTACAGCTGTTGCTGCTGGCTGTCACCACTGGGATTCAGGGCTCTTATTTTCTCAGCTGGAATGTAAATATGATGATTAGCGAGATGTATAAAAGTGTAAATTTATAAGACCTTAATCTGCTGCACTGATTTGTACGTGATTGTAACAGTGTTATGATGGAAGTGATTTAACATTCACAGAACTTATCATGTTATTGTATAAAACATATATTTATTTTAAAGTAAATGAAGGACAATCTGAGTGTGAATGGATCTCTTATTGGGTCATTTCAAATAGGAATGTTTTTTTTATTGCTTTTATGAAATTTATAATGTAGATATTGTAGCTGTCTTGGTTTTCAAAATGAACACTTGAAATAAACATATGGATAATATTAAGAACACACTGTGTACGTGTTCTGTGTCTGAGGTCTGGAGCTTTAACCTGAACAGAACAGAGGCTTTATCGACGACTTATCATCTGTTGGCCTAACTGTGGTTTGATTGACAGACTTATGATGATGGTCGACAAGAATACGAGTCTTCAGCCGTGCTATTGACTCTGTGAGACTGCGTGTGCTTTGGCACCAAATGGACTACCGGAATTTGTCATACGCTCACAGTTTGGTTAGGTTCAGGAAATCTTTGTGGTTTGACTTAAACTAACATAAAATGTTATATACATAACTTTAGTTCACTATGCAATTTCAAATAACTCACTGTTGACTTTTGGTTTGACACTCCACACAGAAAGCAATCTCCTGGGTGAAAGTCCAGTGCTTGTTGACAAAATCATCCACCCCAACCTCCTCCTCATGTGGACTTGTTATTCTTTATAACACCTCCTTCTTTGCTGCTGTAATAATAATTATGACCAGTACAGATTGCAGCCTCACAAGAGACATAAACATGGTTCGTTATAAACTGCTTTCACGGTCTAACCGATATGGTTGTTTTTCTGATGAGGGCATCCTGCTAACAAGTTCACAAAGACAATGTTAACATGCTTGAAACCTGAAGTACAAGGTTTATGCTTTTGATTAGTTTGATTAGTTTTTGCTAAAAAGCATTAAACACAAAGTGGAGCTGATACTGACTGGAATGTCAGAGTATTGGACAAAATTTATATTTTGACCTGATGGTGATGAGAAGTCAGGGGATGATGAAGTCAACAACGCCTCAGAAAACAGTTTCCAGTGCAAAATGTAATGGCTGACAGATGGACCTGCACTACCATCCCTAGGGCCACACAACTTGTACGACTAAAATAGTATCCATACAGGTGGAAAGATTAAATCGATGTGTTTATTAAGTGGAGATTAGTTGTACCAGCAGAATCCTGGTTGCTTCTCAGATTCTTGTAGAGGTCCCTCATACAACTGTTTGCTATAATAGGTCAGTAAGTGTTGCTGGCTGGACTTCAAATTTGACCTCGATTTGCACAACGCATTTGCTGACTTCATTTATAGTGATGGATTACCGTTGGTTTGGTTGACCTCTTGTTAAAGCAGTAATTTTGTGTGCCAGGTGTTTATTTATGTATTTTTTAAAATTTGATATACTATTTGAATCCCAAATTGGGAAATTCTTTTTTTATGTTTGTCTGTGGACAGACAGAGTCACAACCACGCAGTCATGAAAATGTACAGGTGCGTGGACTGGATGCAATGTTTTAACTTGACGTCATACGGCAGCAGGATAAGGAGCCCAAACACATCTTAAAGCTTTGCAAGCCAAAAATACAAAGAGGAGTCCTGACTGTCATGGATTTTGCTCCACAATCACCTGACCTCAGCTCCATCAAACTTTTATGGGGGCATTTGAGGACTGAGAAAACCAAATATTCAGAGACACCACAAGATCAGTCATCAGGATTTTCACAAACTTGTGGAGTCCATGCAAGCTCGAGTGCATGCTGTCGTTAATGAAAAATGATGCCAAGATATTCTGGAATTCATGAACATTTCTTTTAAAACTTCCAACATTTCACTCAAACTGTTAACCTGATAGCATCATTTGTTATGAAAAATAACAAAATAGAAGATTATTAAGTGTTCTCAGACTTTTTGATCCAATTGTATGTCAAAACTAACATAGGTCAAGAGTTAAAACTTGAAATGGCTGGATGAATTTTAGTTGTTTTGGTATTTTTGCCTTGATTGACAGGAGCTAGCAGAGAGTGACGGGAAATGTGGGGTGAGAGAGTACATCAATATTGCATGGGTGTGTGTCTTAGCACCCTGCTCTACCAGGATGCCCTGCAAAAGTAACACTAAAACATTAAAATATTCAGTAGCGTTACTCGGTGTGGATACAATTATTTTCTGAGGAGACGGCGAATGCAAAAAAACGAGCAAGTCACGCTGGAAATGTTCCTTCAAGGCCCAATCAAGTGCAATCTGACTTCCACACAGTTATAATGAACCACAGAGTTATGCAACTCAGAAATGCAAATTTACTCACCCTTTAGGCGCGGAAAAAATCTCAACTCCCCATACGTATATCAGTGCCACTGCTTTGCACGGCAATATGACAGCTACAAATAATGACGCACACAAACAGAAAGCCTGTATAATAACATCAAATAACTGCTGTTGAGATAATTTGCTTCATCAAGGGACTTTGTGACTGAACGTGTGCTAACAGTGGAAGTCAGAGTCATCACAGGATTATTTAACTGCCTCTGCCTTGAGTGACTATTAGCGGGGAGACATTTTTTGGTATAATGTAAAACGATGCTTACTTTAAATGGCGGTTAATGTCATGACACTAAAGCTATGAAGTCACAACTTATCCAGCTTAACTCATTTATCATACAACAAAGACAGTGGGGCTTCACACGGACTAGAACATTTGCATGTTCTCATAACTCACATCTAGCGCCTCAAAGGGAAAATGGAGCAGAATCCACTTAAGAAATCATTACTAATTCATAAGACTCTCTGCTGAAATGTATCTCATTACTGCTTCCTTTGTCTCAGTGCAAAAGTGCTGCTGTGGAACAAGGCAAACAGGAAAACATGCAGCAGATTATTGCTGATCATGCTATGCGCTATGCTAACACCAAAGAATACATCTTTAAAGTACGTGTATTTAGAGGGAAATGTGTGTTAAAGGTAATATACAGTTCAGAGACTCAGCGATTAATTGTCTTTGTTTAGATTTTAATGTTTTATGGTGACAAAACAGATATTCACAGTTAATATTTGTAAAAAAAAAAAATGTATTATTATTTTACAAAAAATGCTGATGTATCAAAACACAGAGAAAATATAAAATGACATGATGGTTGTGTGAAAATACACTTACGTATATGACATAATTTTGTTGAAATTTATAGCATTTCTCAATCTTTAAACCAAGATCTCAGCATGCTCAGGGACCTGAATACGGTTGTTTCACATACAGTAAATCATTCTGTGGTCACAGTTAGAGTTCCTGGTTTGGGCAGCTGACGTCCTACAACAGCCTTCAGCTCACATGTCAGTCAGGACTTCCCTTTGGAAGAGTTAAATGGCTCATAAACAGAATACAGTTCTTATACATGTAGTTCAGTCAAACATTCATAGCTATCAATAAGTAATCATGACACCGCGGTCCGTGTTGTTTTGTTGGACGACAGAAAATTGGCTTTTAAGGCTCCTGCTGCAAACACATAGCACTTTGGTCAGAAGTGTGTAATCCTCATAAAAGCAGATCTCAGCAGTAAGAGCAGCAGCCTCCTGGTGCGTTAATCTACATCATCTACATTGTATGAAATTAAAGGAACAGATCACCTACAAATTCAAACTCAATCATCATCTACTCACCCCTGTGTCGATGGAAAGTCGGTTAAAGTTTCCTGGTCAACAAAACTTTTCTGGAGCTTCTAAGCAAAACAGCATTCTCCTTAACAACTGAAGCAGATGGGGACTTTTTTTTTTGTTTAAATATAAAAGAAAACAACCCTCTAAAAAATTTAAAGGGCTCCATTCAGCTCATCCAGCATAATCCAAGTCTCTGGAAGACCTGAGGTCCCAAATTGATTTGAGAAGATGTTATTTACACCCTTTATCGAGCCAAAATGCTGCTAAGCTAAAAGCGTTAATGTACCCTGTCTGAAGTGGGAGCTCAAGCTTAAGGGGCGTTAATGACACCTTTTCAAATCAGTATTGAATCTGGGGGCCTCTGATGACTTGGATTGCACTGGACAAGCTGCATGAAGTCATTTGATGGGGGCGGGTTTGGATGTTTTTTACATCCCCATCTACTTCAGTTGTTTCAGAGTTTTGCTGTTAAGCTCAAGAAATGTTTTGCAGACTGTGAATCTTCACTTGACTTTCCATCGGTACGGGAATGAGCAGGTGACTGAATTTTCATTTTTCGGGGGAACTTATCCTTTAAAGGTGCGTTTGTGACAACCGGCTGGAATGTAAATGAGTATAGACAGAGTGGCCCGATCGGCATGAAGGAAACATCTGGCATATTACAACTTGGGTCTGATTTTCAGAGTTTTGACCATTGTTTCTGTCAATCACATTTACCAAGTGAATTACGACTTGTATCTAACACTGCATGTTTTTAAAGTCTCTGATCGTTTTGATACTGTATGTTTAAACTATGGTACGATCTGATATTGCTATATATTAACAGTATTAATATAACAAAATATTTCAAGCAAGATAAAAAAATGCCCGTATCTTGAGTGAGGGTAGTGATAGACAGTAGGGTAGAGTCCTTCACTTAACCCACTCAGCCACAACAGGTTGTTATAGAAGTGGACTTTGAAATTTTAATGATGATCCTGGAACAAGATTAAATATGATGTTAACGCACTGATATCAGATACACCTTCAACTATAACACAATGTCCAATGTCATTTTCCATTTCCATTCAACTGTTTTTATGTGCATCTTCAATTTGCAGATAAAAACACCTGAGTGGAAACATCAGACATTGGAAAAAATAAAATAAAAAGGCAAAATAAGAGAAATAAACCTTCTTTCCTTCCAGTTAACCTCCACCTAAGAAGATTCAGATAGTTTGCTCACATGACCACTTTCTGTTCTTGCCCCATCTGACTTCTTTTTAGCAGATTCTCAAGATCTCTGCAATCACTATGGTGAAGACAGTTTTCTTTAACAGACAAAACTACAAAATAAGACCCAAGTTATAATAAATTAAAAGGATAATCCTTGATCCTTTTAACTTAATAGTTGCCTGACTGATTGTGCTGCTCATCAGTTCCATCAGCGAGGAGCTTGAGCACCAAATAGCTCACATTTTGTTATCACAGTTTCGGCACATTCATTGTTCTTAAGGCTAACGATTTAGTCAGTCAGTCTTCAGGGCAGATTTTAGTGTGAAGCTGGTGCTCCCTCATGGTCTGTACGGTCAGTATCCAGCTGACACTCCCATCTTCCTGGCGTCCGATATGGCTGTGATGCATCCGTCCTCCTTTTCCACGGCGTTGACAACATTAAGGAAATAGTTCCAGTCCCCAACTTTGTGTCCAAGAGCTTCGATGCCCTCTTTTACAGACTGAGGGCACACAAAACACACACAGATTTAATACCACTTATCCAGCCCACTTCAGATTTTTAAAACTGATTTCAGGTAAATCAAATCTGACTTTGTGGGATTATGTCGTGGTAATCTCCATCAGAATCCATTTACATAAATAGAAATGTTGTTCAGTTATTAGATAGATGGTCACAGTCTAGTGAATCGGAATGGGATTAATGGACAGAACCTCACCTTGTCAAAACCGCGCTCAAAATTCACAGTGTTCCTGGAATCAACAAACACTATGGGCGCAGCGATGGCTTCTTTCAGGCTCATCCCCAGCCACAGGCGATTCATTAATGACTGCCGGAATAAAAGAGAAACATGTGAGCAAAACAAATATGGAAGCCGAAAAACAAGAATGCAAATGGAGTTCAGCTGAGTTACCAAGGCCACTGCTGAGGTAATCATGCTTCCTCCAGATCCACCAATCACAAGGAGCCCTCCAGACTTTGACTCGAGTATTACTGGAGTCATTGAGGAAGGAGGCTGTTCACCTATGACAGCAATCACATTCCATATCAGACTGAGGAGAGACTCAATAACTATATTATCATGATTAGATTTAAAAGGCTGTGCGACTTTACCTGCCCTCACTGTGTCTGCTCTCCCACAGAAGTCAGCCAGCTCATTGTTGAGGATGATTCCTGTTCGTGGGGAGTAAATGGCTCCTCCAAATCTACAAAAACAAAACACAATATGAGTGGATAACATCACGTCATAGATCTGATACAATATAAAGTAGATACTTCTATTTGAAGAGGCTTCCTGCTCACAATTGGTTTATAGTGCTGGTGGCGGAGACAGCCAGTCCATCTTCATCCAGAACAGATACATGTGTTGTCCCCATGTGATCGGAGGAGGGCCGGACGTTGTCATAGTAGGAGTTGTCATGGGTGCGGTTTGAAAAAATCCTCTCCCTGATTCGATTAATGAAGGAGGGATCAATCAAATGATCTGCGGTCTGAAAAAAGAATATCATTATGAGACTGGAAAAGGATTTAATAAATGTTCGGGTGTGATGTAACTCGACTGTATCTCAGATTATTTTTCTCTTTAATTTCCTGGAGTTTGTTCTCTTTTTTAAATTTAATTAAATTTAATTTTAAATGTTTTGCAACGTGGTGCTCCTACCTGTGTCCATGTGTTAGTTTGTCAGAAGGATGACACAGAAAAGTAGTGAATGGATTGATTAAATTTGGATGGAGGATGGGTCTCTGCCCAGAAGAGACCCCATTAACTTTTAATATAGATCCGGATAACGGGATGGATCCAGGACTTTTTCTCACTTTGAATGATATATATATGTGTATATATATATATATATGTGTATATATATACTATATTGCCAAGTATTCACTCACCCATCCAAATAATTAAAATCAGGTGTTCCAATAACTTCCATGGCCACAGGTGTATAAAAGCAACCACCTAAGCATGCAGACTGTTTCTACAAACATTTTGTGAAAGAATGGGTCGCTCTCAGGAGCTCAGTGAATTCCAGCGTGGTACTGTGAAAGGATGCCACCTGTGCAACAAGTCCAGTCGTGAAATTTCCTCACTCCTAAATATTCCACAGTCAACTGTCAGTGGTATTATAAAAAAAAATAACGTAACATGACGGAGCGGGGTCAGTGGCTGCTGAGGCGCATAGTGCGCAGAGGTCGCCAACTTTCTGCAGAGTCAATCGCTACAGACGTCCAAACTTCATGTGGCCTTCAGATTAGCTCAAGAACAGTGCGTAGAGAGCTTCATGGAATGGGTTTCCATGGCCAAGCAGCTGCATCCAAGCCATACATCAGCAAGTGCAATGCAAAGCGTCGGATGCAGTGGTGTAAAGCACAACGCCACTGGACTCTAGAGCAGTGGAGACGTGTTCTCTGGAGTGATGAATCGCGCTTCTCCATCTGGCAATCTGATGGACGAGTCTGGGTTTGGCGGTTGCCAGGAGAACGGTACTTGTCTGACTGCATTGTGCCAAGTGTAAAGTTTGGTGGAGGGGGGATTATGGTGTGGGGTTGTGTTTCAGGAGCTGGGCTTGGCCCCTTAGTTCCAGTTAAGGAACTCATGGAACTATGCTTGAACTAAGCTGTTTTGACTCATTACACTGTTCCCCCCATGAAATAGTCAGTTGGAGCATACATTGTCATTCCCATTGTCTACATTCAGCCACCCCCATCAGTTCACCTCCTGCACCTACAGCTCCCGAAGACAGTGATATCACCTCTGTTCCCCCAGTGTACCAGGACCTGAAAACACTGAAAACACCTTTTTCTGGGCTCAAATATTTGTTCTTATCAGCTCTGTTTCTCACACACCCTGACGTAGACGCCTCAGTTTCTAGTGTGGGAGCAGTACTCTCCAAGAGATCCCCTGTTGACCAAAGGCTCAATCCCTGTACCTTTTTCTCACGGCGGAGAGTAACTACAGCGTCTGTAACAGAGAACATAGTACTTGCTCTTCACAAGTTCACATTAGTTATTTGTGGTCTGTACTGAACACTAAAAACTACCTGCATTCAGCCATGCGGCTTAACTCACGATCGGGTTCAGTGTCCTTGGCCAGTTCAATTACACCCGGACCCACCGCCCTGGTTCTCAGAAAATAAAGCCCAACGCCCTCTCCAGACATTTCACCCTTTGTGAAGAAGAAGGTTCTTTGTAAACCATCATCTCATCTAGCTGTGTCATAGCTGCAGGCAGTTGGGGAGAATGAGCACGTGGTCTGGGAGGCACACAACCTCTACCTGAGTCCCAGGAGTTCCAGTGGAAGCACGCGTCCAAGGTGGCATGTCACCCAGGTGCTAGTAGAGCCTTTTTTCTCATTCAACAACATTTCTGGTGGCCTCTAACACTTCCCAGCCTCCCATGTTCACTGCACAAGAGACAGTGGTGGTGTTCCTGTCCATTAGGTAGCATCTGCAGTACTGCCGCTGGGTCTGGGAGGCTACCCATTCTTGGCTCACACGGACTGCTGCTCAGAACCAGTGGTTGGCGGACTGTCGGCGCGTTCCCGCTCCCAACTACCAGCTTGGCCAAAAGGTTTCGTTGCTCTCCTGGGATCTGCTCCTCCAGACTGACTCTCGTTAGTTGGTTCGCAGATACATTGGTCCATAAGAAATTGATAAAATCATCAATCCTTGGGTTTTCCGTGTGAAGCTCCCTCCTGCACTTAAGTTGAACACAGCTTTCCATGTGTTCCTCCTGAAGCTTGTCCCCTCTTGTCCTTTGAGCTTCATCTATTCATCATCAGCCACTACATAACACTGATCTCCACTTCACTTCTGTGCCAGATTGTTCCTTCTCTACCAGTGGCTTTCAAGCATAGCTAGGATGCCTTTGTTTTATGCTGTTTTTGATTGCTTCATGGGTAGATTTCTCTGTTGCTCTCTGTTCACCCTTCAGCTCCATGTTCCTCTCCAGCTCACCTGTGCTACCTGCTTTGTTCCAGTAACCTAGTTGACTAAACTCGTATCCTCGTGTATCCTGCCTTCCTTTGTCTTCTTCATTCACCTTAATTGTTGAAAAAAAAAACCTTTACTCTATACAACTCCTCGTCTCTCTGCTTTTAGGTCTGCCAGTACCAAAATTTAGAAAATGTATAATTGCCTTCTTTTTTACACTGGTATGTGCACATCTAATCTACATGAATTGTTATGTGATAGGGTTTTCAGGCTTGATTGTATGAATAGGGATTATTTCTGAAAAAAGATCACTTGTCTTAAAGGGATTATTTAAAATAAAAACGTAGTGTGGCCGTAGCATTAGACTCTTAGTGGTTGCAAGTCTATGCACTCTGTGTCTAAAAAGCAGCACAGCAATGTAGCAAAACTATAATAGAGCTTCCTGCAGCAGACATTTCAATGCAAATTCAGTCAAAGGAAGGGAATCCATTTAGGATATCAACCATGTGTTTAAATTGAATTTTCTGGCTTTGGCATTCACAATTTCAAAATTGACACAGACTGTAGTCATTTTTACTGAGATTATTCCAATGCCGTCAGAATACTATGACAGATACTATAGTTATATGAGAATTGAAAACATAGTGGCTGTGGCTGATCTGAGGTGAAACACTTCTCCCCATTAATCTTGATGCCAAAGCTGCTAATTTTCACACTGTTCCTATAGCCATCTTTGTGTGCTCAGGAAGCACACACCAACCACACAAACATGTCTGCACTTTCCAGCCACACTCTGTCTCTCTGCTGACTCAGCAAGGGTTTATAATGTGCTTGCAGAAACAGCCGGTGATGATACAAGTTAATGTGGTCAGCAGTGGTGGTCAGTAGTTCATCCACTTTGTTGTGTAACCAAACATACATACACTGTTTTTAGTACAAAAAGAGGCAATATTAATCATGAAATACTTGACCAGGGGTGAGATACATGCAAATCATATTTTTTAAAGCCGAATGTATGAATTATTCTATTTTATAAATCTCAATCATTGTGGAACTGGTCACATGTGCTGAGCCTCTTTTCCAGTCACACAGTAAACCATATATAAATGTAAATGCATTAATTCATGTGTTTGTTCTGTAATATCACCAGACCATTAAAATACACACACACACATATATATATATATATGTGTGTGTATA